>PVKS010000868.1:153885-164169 GCA_004027875.1 Aplodontia rufa | reverse complement strand
AAACTGCAAATCAGAGTATGTCTCCTCAAACATCATTTCTATATTGTGAAAACGTTTGAAATCCTTTCTTCTATTTTTTTTGGAATAGACAGTACATCATTGCTCTCTGTCGTCAATGTACCATACCCAGAACTTCTGGCTTTACCTAACTGTAACCTCACACCCATTGATCTGCCTTTCCTAGTTCTTTCTTTCCCCCCAATCTCTCCTGCCTTGGGTAGACACCACTGTACTCTCAGCTCGCAGGGGATCAACCTTTTCATATTCCACGCATGAGGGGTCCTTCAGTATTGTCTTTCTGCAGCCTGTTTTTTCCCCCACTTAACACAATGATCTCCAGTTCCCTTTGCTCTACCTGGGGTGCATCACAATGCTTAGTGTAGAATAGGTACTTGAGATATGTTTGTTCAATTGAACCCTGCAGCGAGTTCTTTAGTGAATGAAGAATCTTGTAATGAGGACTTACACTTATGTAATGCTAACTGTGTTCCAAGCAAAATTTGAGATTCCTTACAAAGATCAGCTTTTTACAATAGCCTATGAAGTACAGATTATTATTCCCATTTTATAGATAAGGAAACTGGGACACAGAGAGGTGAAAGAACCTGCTCCAGGACATAGCTAACAATTGCTTAGAAACTCAGGAAACAAACACAAGCTGTCTGCCTCCAAGACTGTGCTTTTCTAAGAGTGCAGGACAGTGAGAAAGAAAGAACCAAATTTGTTTAGTTTTTCATGCGGCTTTCATTGCTCTGACACTTTGTTGTGTATGTGGTGCTGGAGCTCAAATCTGGGTCCTTACGCATGCCAGGCAAGCGCCGTAACCACTGAACGAGCCCCAAGATTGTGCTTTTAAACTGCCTGGTGTGCCATATAAATCTAACAATGTGCCTTGCATATAGAAAATATTCAGGGAATATCAGTTGATTGGCCAATTAGTTTACTGTAAATAAGTATCTACATCCGTTTTGTAAGTAGAGTTTCTGAATAAATACCAAATTAAAAAATACTTTAGAAGTGATTTTCCCATATATATGCATTGTGTATATATTATGTGTCCAAACTATATTAATAAATTTAATATGCAACTATTTAAATGTGTTTAGGGCAGGGAAAACTGCGTAATTGACTCTAGTGATATTAGGTGTGCGTTTATGCAATGCCACTGCGGTGACGCCCTGATTATGGTGTTGCAGTATGACGTGGCCCTTGGAGTTCACCCACTGCGTGTCCACCAGCCCCCAGCAGGAGGCACTATTTTACTTTCAAATTCCTGCTCTCCTCAGCCTTTTACCTCAGTTCCAAATTGATGAGCACTTTGCGCCACCTAGTGGAGATGTATTTTGAAAAGCATTTCAAGCGAGTCTCAACCACCAGAGACTACATGGACAGCCTTCAAAAGCTGACCCAGCCTTCACACATGACCTTGACTGAAACAACGGAAACGTTGACTAAAACTGGACCTTTTCCCCCAAAGCGCACTGCTCTAGCATTATTCTTCCAAACTCTCCGAGTTTGTTACCCCTCATTCCTGATTCCACTCAACTGCTTCCTACTGAAAACACAGTTGCTGATTCTCAAAGACCACTCTGCTGTTCTGTTGACCAAAGAGACTTGTGTTCCTCCCAGGATGATGCAGGGCCCCTGACAGAGCTGGTGTTGCTGTCTGGGTGCGTTGAAGAAGGATGCAGGAGGTGACCAAATGTGCAGTCTGTGGCTTGCAGGAGCCCTTCCTCGGCTCCTCCCCACCTTCGCTCCTTGTGCGAATGCTGTTTGAATGTGCATTCCATGCTTGGTGGAACGTTCAAGGGCCTCCCCACGATTCTTGCAAACTCCAGGGCTTATTCTCACGGTTGCACTGACTTTCCTTTGTGTTCAAGTCCCAATCTCAGTAAAAGATTGCCCCTGGAGGCAGTTGCACCAAGATCCAGTTTCTTTCTACCACCTTGAAATCACGCACCGCCGATGAACTATGAACGGAAATGAGGGTGGCACTTCCACATGGAAACATTTAGCTGGCATACTCCTTCCATTTTTCCTTTCTCCCCACCACATGCCATGCCCCTGGCAGCCTGGGCCTCTGAGTAAGGTGGGCTCTCTACAGACCACAATGGACAGCTAGCATGTGCAAGAAACAAGCAAACTTCAGTTTAAGATACTGAGACCTGGACATCGCTTGTTACCTAAACATAGCATAGCCTATACTGACTAATATGCTTTCCAAAAACATCTCTCTCTCTCTCCCCCTCCCTCTCTCTCCCTCTCTTATCTCTATTTCTTACTTGCACTAATCTGGCCATGGAATATGGCTCCCTCTTTTTCTAATTCTCCAAGACGACTCCCTAAACATTTCTATAACTATAAGGAACATTTTGTTTGTTTGTTTTGGGTACTGAGGTATTGAACCCCAGGGGTGCTAACCACTAAGCAGTATCTGCAGCCCTTTTTATTTTTTTGTTTAGAGACCGGATCTCACTAACTTGCTTAGAGTTTTGCTAAATTGCTGAGGATGGCTTTGAACTTGTGATCTTCCAGCTCAACTTCCCAAGCCACTGGGATTCCAGGCTTTTTGTTGTTGTTGTTGTTCCAACACTTAGTTGTGTATGTGGTGCTGGGAATTGCCTCACGCGTGCCAGGCAAGTGCTCTACCACTCAGCCACCGCTCCAGCCCATATGGGAAACATTTTTAAACTAAACCCGATGCATCCTTATGAGGATGCAGGTGATTGGGAGGGAAAACTTCTAATGTTGTATAGCACTTTGCCCTGCCCAGCTATTTCTTTTCTTACTCTCTCTACACTGTAATTCAAATTCCCCAGCGTAATCCACTTCCATTTCCGGGTTGAATTTGCATCTGTGTTGCCTATTCTGTCTCTCAGTTAGTCACCTTTGTGAAGCATCGTGGGGTTTCATTGCATGGCAAGGAGGAAACAACACACACTTTGCTGCCTGCATGGGACCTCACAGTGACCAGGGCAGAAAGGCT
Organism: Aplodontia rufa; assembly: GCA_004027875.1. Taxonomy (NCBI): domain Eukaryota; kingdom Metazoa; phylum Chordata; class Mammalia; order Rodentia; family Aplodontiidae; genus Aplodontia; species Aplodontia rufa. Next base: position 161,183 of record PVKS010000868.1, on the reverse strand, counting down.
GGGAAGGGATCAATGCTATTGGTCCCCCTGAGGATCGACTGTCACCATGCACTGATTTATGGACTGAGGAGCTGGCAGCCAAGCCTATGCTTTGTGCAGGTCCCCACCAATGTACTCTGATGCTGAAATCTGAGCCATGCTGCGAAAGGACTGTTTTGTTTTGTTTTAAGAGAGAGAGACAGTGAGAGAGAGAGAATCAATTTTATTTAATTTTTCATGTGGCTTTCATTGCTCCAACACTTCATTGAGTACATGGTGCTGGGGTTTTAACTCAGGTCCTCACGCATGCCAGGCAAGCGCCATAACCACTGAGCCACCTCTCCAGCCCCAAGGGCTGGTGTTATTTAATTAGATGGTGGCAACTGAAGTCCATGAATTGGAAAACAAGGACTATCCATAGCATAATATTCCATATACACAATTACGTTTTCTAGAGAGACAGTGCAGTGCTCCCTTAGAGATAAAAGCAGCTTCAATCAGTTTGATTATTTTTTTTTTTTTTTTGGTACTAGGAATTGAACCCAGGGGCACTTAACCACTGAGCCACATTCCCAGCCTTATTTATTTATTATTTATTTATTTATTTATTTACAGACAGGTTCTCACTAAGTTGCTGAAGGTGGCTTTGAGCTTGCAATCCTCCTGCCTCAGCCTCTTGAGTTGCTGGGATTACAGGCATGAACTGCTACACCCCACAATCAATTGGGATTTTAAGGATCATTTTTCCCCTATCTACACACATGGGACTACTCAAGAAGTAGGAGCCTACTGTACTAATGAATGAATTGACAACTTCATCTCTACCTAGAAGAAGTAAAACCATAGCTAGTTTGTTTATACATATGAGGCCCTGTATAAAAAGGCCCTTCACATAGGGTGTGGGGCATGCACACACGCATGTTTGCTAGTACTGGGGACTGAACCCAGGGTCTTGCACATGCTAAGCCAGTGTTCTACAACCGAGCTACATCTCTAGTCCATACCTGTAAACATGTTTTATTTTACTTATTTATTTATTTACTAGAGAGAGGAACAGTGAGAGAGAGAGAGAATCGATTTTGTTTAGTTTTTCATGTGGCTTTTGTTGCTCCAGCACTTTGCTGTGTACTTGGTGCTGGGGTTTGAACCCACATTCACGCATGCCAGGCAAGTGCTGCTCCAGCCCCTAAATATATGTTTTTAAAGGCCGATGTTTGCGTATATTTGTTTGTTTGATCTAACTTGAACAGTGCGAGAACACCACTGACCCAAAATACTTTCTTTTAGGTCTGTATTTTTATGCAGCCTTCCCTTTTTCCAAAACTAATCTCCATGGATTCTCCTCGAAATAAGACAAGGAAGAAACTACATGGGAGCAGGCTCTGAGACAAGAGGGAAATGGGAGGCTGGCTTTTTCTAGCTTTCTGTTGGGTTGTGGAATCTTCACAGTCCCTTAGAATTCTTCTTCTTCTTTTTTTTTTTAAGAGAGAGGGACCATGAGAGAGAGAGAGAGAGAATCAATTTTATTTAGTTTTTCATGTGGCTCTCATTGCTCCAAGACTTCATTATGTGTGCAGTGCTGGGGTTTAAACCCATGTCCTTGCACATGCCAAGCAAGCACCGTAACCCCTGAGCCACCACGCCAGCCCCAGAATTCATCTTCCAACAGCTTCCTATCCCTGTGCAGGAAACCTTCTGTGCCCTTCCTAAAATCTGGCCTTGCTGCCTGTTTAGTTTAGATACTCTGATGACAGGCACAGAATTAAGAACACTGTTGATTTTCATAGCAACTACTGTTTAATGAAGTGAGAAGCCCCTCACACGTATTGCTCATTCACCTTCATGGTAACCTCCATATTTGAGTCAAAACCTTTGAAACTCGTACTATCGCCCCATTTACCATATAGTGGTTTTAAAAGGACTGCAAATTCCTTGCCACTCTTCTCATCAGAAGTGGTATTTATTTCCCTCTTTGAATCAGGGTTGTCCCTGAGTCTGTGCCCAACAGTACATCAAAGCAGTGTAACATGTCAGTTCTAAGGGTGGGCCTTGGGAGTTTCACAACCTCCATTTTTGCAACTCTGGAATACCCTTCTTGAGACCCCGCTGGCTGGGTCCAATCATGTGGGGACAGTCCAGTCTAAGTCCTAGGCTTTGGTGAGAGATTTGGAGATTGTCACTCAGTTGTGCCTTTCATCGATTGTGTGCCCAATCAACACCACATGGAGGAAAAGAACCACCCCTCTGAACCCACAGACTCAGGAGACAGATTAAACTGTTGATTTGAAACACCAAGTTATACAGATACTGGAACATTCCAGATACCACCCTCTGGAAACGCAAGAATTAAGCCCACTCAGGGTAGTTTGCTCCAACTCACTACCATGTCCTGGCCCAGTGAATGCTGCCAAAACTGCACATCAAAGGACTGAGCCAGCAGGTGCTCCGCGTTCACGGGACGCCTTCCAGAGGGCCTGGTTCCATCCATTTGAACTCCCTCTGCTCTCAGCCTTCTCAGGGCGGCCTTGGCCCTGCTCTTTCTTCTGCCACACAGATTGGCCACCTGCCCAGCTCCTTCCAACTTTTGATTTCCTTTCTTGGATTCTGACTTTGTTCCTCCATTCTGGCGTGGAGTCTAGAATAATAACTCCTTAAATATTTGACTACTCTTCAGCCTCATTCGCCGATGGATGTTAGACCCACTCCAGTTTCTCATTCTCAAAGGCTTTTTTTCCTTGAACTGTATATTAGTTATCCTTATAAGACACCGTTTTTAAAACTCTGGCTATCCTACCAGCCTCCAATGGTTTACCTCTAATTTATCAAAGTCCTTCATAATATTTCATTCAGAAATGGATGCACTATTCCAAGCCTATATTTAAAAAATGCACTGTGATTTTACTGCTTCTAAAGTTTATGTTAGGTACACCTTTCTTTTCATCATTCGAGTATATTTTATTCAGTCAGGTTCAGTGAATTGCATGGCCCTGATTCTCACCACGAAATTCATTCCATCATGTTAGCATCAATCTATCCATCAAAGCTTTTCTGGTTGGCTTTGTTCAAACAACTGGTTCTCCAATTAACCAGATGAAAATTCAGTCCATTTTATTTCCTGTTTCATCCTTGATAAGCACATTGTAATCAATCTGTGCTTGTGGCAAATCTGGGTCTTCCAGCTTAGAAGCACCATAGGAAAAAGAAATAAAATTAGTTCAACATGACATTCTATCAAGCGCTGTATGATCGCTAACTCTTCAGGCGGTAAATGGCCCTGTGCCATGTGAGAGCTCAATAATCAAAGGGAAGGACTCAGCTGGATTCAGCTGTGACACCCTGGATGTGTGTGTCACCAGCCCCTGGGTCTGCTGGCAAGTCAGTTTGTCTCTCAGTGCCAGTGGCAATGGGCCACAGCCCTGGCCCAGCCTCAGCTCCACCTGAAGATGGTTTGAGTCCCCTGCCTCCTGACCCTTGAGAACACCTTGACAGTACTCCCACTGCTTGATTAGCCTCCCAGACTCTCTTCTGCTTCTTTGCAGGTCCTTCCTGGACTCCAGGGTCCAAGCTCTCTCCCACTGCCTTCCTTGGTCTATCTCCAACCCATGTTGAGCCTCGGCCCTCAGCCTCCCCCTCCATCCCTACCTCAAATCTAGTGAGCCTTGGTCATCAGACCCTACACACACACACACACACACACACACACATGCACACATGCACATGCATGTGTACATGCATTGGCATACACATACATACACTCATGCACACAATACACACATGCATACACATATACACACATGCACACACACATACACACATACACACATGCCTTTGTCAAATTGCTTCCTTTTCAAAAGTGTTCTCAAACTATCTTTTTAATGATTTCATATCATTTATTTTTCAAAATCAAGTCAACTTCAAGCTCCCCAACCTGTAACTTACAGAATCTACATACTCTCCTTTTTGAACACTAAAGTAAACTAATAGACAAAATTTGCAAGTTTTTTCAATTCAGAACTTCTTTCTGTGCCCTGGGGTGTAATTAGTCTGGGAAATGATTCACTTAAACTCTTTCAGTGCTGTCTCACTATCTCCATATTTCTCTTGGGTTTTATTTCCCTTTTTTCAATGCTTGTGTTATTCTTTCCAGATTGATGTTCATGTTCCAAGGAAAAACCAAGCTAAATAAGCCATTAGTTGATATGAACCCATCTCTCCCTGGACACAAGCCTGCTCTTTCTCTTAACTTTGTTCCACACCTCCCAAATGCAGTTTCTAACGCACGTTTTGATGTGACTGTCACAAGCCAGGGTCTACTCCCTCTTCTAAGCTCCTCCACTTTTCTTGCAAGTGGTGCTGCCCCTCCTGGGGATGATTCCTTCCTTCCACCTCTCCTTACAGGTCGTTGGGCAACTTCTCTCTCACTGGAAGAAAGGGACAGAGTTGGTTCTGCTGTCTGACACTGAACTGCAGGAGGATCTTTAAGGGCAGGAGTGAGAGTTGGTAAATGTTGATAAAAGGCTCCAGGCTGAGTTTCACTTTTCTCCTTGGCTACAGCCATTGTGTTTGCAGAGCCCTAAGGACACTCTGAGGAGACAGGAGAAACCACATATGGTCAAAACAGCATGTGGTACTCAGATGGGCTGCCTGGACTTACTGGCTTTAATATTACTCATTGTAGTTGCTAACAATTAAGACGCTCCAGATATGTTCCAGGCACTCTTCCAAGTCAGGATGTATGATCCCGGGTAAGCACGGCCTCGGATGAGGATGTAGAGGTGCACAGATTTGCCCCAAGTGGAGAAGGCACTGGTGAGTGGAGAGGCAGCCCAGGCTGTGACATCACATTACAGCTGCCTGGGTGGGGTAGAAGGGCCACAGGTTCAGGACCCAGTGACCTGAACACACAGCTTACCCTAATAGGAGCCCCTAAGCTTCTGAACATCAAGAGAGAGCAAACACAGTGTTTTTCCTGAGACCTTGAGATTTGTAGACAGGATATTGTCATGAAAGTGTGACCCAGGGTGCCCTTAGTTTGGTTTCTTCCACAGAAATTCTGAATATCAGATTCAAATCATTGAATATGAGATGATCAATGGATGGGGACACAATGTTAAAGACTACAGCTATTTTTTAAAATTGTGACCCAAAGCAACATCTCAGCAGAGGTTGCCAGGCTACAGCCAGCTCCTTCCATGAGGGCTTGGTCAAGGCACACACTTGGCTTGGGCAGGCACCTACCATGCCCAGCCCAGCCCAGACAGGGGAAGGGAGGGTCTATTTTTTCCCTTCCATTATTCCAGAAGTTATGTTTTCCCACGGATTCACTCCTGTGCAATTTCAGAGGTTGAAGAGAAAATCTAGGTGGAAAAAAATAGACATGTCTCAGTTATATGCCTTTTAAATATAACAGGGAACTGCAGACACCAGAAGTTGGCCCAGAGTACTTGTACCTGAGCCTGAGACAGCTTCCCCTTGTCACAGTTCTGCCCAGGGTCTGGGATGGCTATCACAGCACTGTGTCTACAAGGCTACCGGTCTTATTTGTTGCAAGAAAAACAAAATTCCACCAGGTTTGGTTAATATATAAAAATTCTTTTTTTTTTCTTACTTTATTTGTGTATGCAGTGCTGGAGATTGAACCCGGAATTTCGCACCTGCAGCCACCTCTCTAGTCCCCGTATGCAAAATTTCTTCGCTGCATTTTTCTCCTTGATCTGAAATGTGTAAATAGTCTTACAGGAAAAGTTTGATGACAAGCAACATGCAAAAATCAAAGGGATATGAAATCTATTAAAATGATTAAACTGTTTAAAAGAAGAAACAATAGAATAAAATAATCTATGATGAAAACTTAATAAATCATTAATGAAACATTAATTCAGCATCTATAATGTGAAGAAAAATGTGCTGGTTGGTACTGAATTAAACTTTACTGTCACAAATCCAAAAATAGAAATAATTGTATGGATAAAAATGGCTAATAATAATTAAACTCTATTTTATGTACCCTAAATGTTTTCATGTAGAAATCTGCTTTCCTCTTCAATGATAAAGGTAATTTGTGACTAATATTTATTGAGCATTTTAGTATGTGACAAATATTTTTCATGCACTGCCATATTTAATGGTCACAAAACCCCTCCAAGAATAGGTGGGCATCTTTGCTCAGGCTGCTATAACAGAATACCACAGACCAAGCAGCTAAAACAACAGCAATTTATTTCATACAGTTCCAGAGCCTGGGAAGTTCAAGATTAAGACAAGATCAAAGTGTCAGCCAGTTTGATTTTTGGTGAGGGCCTTATCCTGATTTGTAGACCACTGCCTTCTTATTATATCCTCACGTTACAGAAAGAGAGAAAGAGAGAGACAGATGTGTGTGTGTGTGTGTGTGTGTGTGTGTGTGTGTGTGTGTTCCGATGTCTCATAAGGACGCTAATCCTACCAGATCAGGGACCCACTCTTTTGACCTCATTTAACCTTATACTTCTTTCCTCCAAATACAACCACACTGGAGTTAGGACTTCAGCATATAAATTCGGGAGGGGCACACGACAGTCCGCAGCAGCTACGGGAGATCACTCATTGCACAAAGGAGGCTCACAGAGACTAAGGAGACCACCTAAATTCTCATAACTAAAACGTGGAGAAAGCAAGACTAGGACCCCATGATGACAGACTCCTAAGCCCAGGGGTCTTAGCCACCACCTTGAAGCAGAAAGCATAAATTACCCATAAGCCACCACCCAGACAAAACTTTCATCACCACGATTTCTTGGCTATTTGCCAATCTGCATATCTTTCTTACAGCTTTAAATATATGCCCCTCAGTAATCTGCATGCTGGTATCGTTGCTTAGCAATAATTTTCACTTACTCTGTCAAAAGTAAATACTTGCCTTTTTCCATTAGCACCGCTGTTTTATGCAAACACCACATGAACCCATCATCTCAAGCCATCCTTGTTGCCGAGCTCTAGGACTTCACCCTATCTCCACGTGACTTCACACTATCTCCACGTGACTTCACGCTATCTCCACATGACTTCACGCTATCTCCACGTGACTTCACGCTATCTCCACGTGACTTCATGCTATCTCCACATGACTTCACGCTATCTCCACATGACTTCATGCTATCTCCACGTGACTTCATGCTATCTCCACATGACTTCATGCTATCTCCACGTGACTTCATGCTATCTCCACATGACTTCATGCTATCTCCATGTGACTTCACGCTATCTCCACGTGACTTCACACTATCTCCACATGACTTCATGCTATCTCCACGTGACTTCATGCTATCTCCACATGACTT
>PVKS010000868.1:94920-153785 GCA_004027875.1 Aplodontia rufa | reverse complement strand
AGGGACTCAAGCTTCATTGAGTCCGCACTGCCTGGTGTATCTGGTGCTCTGTGGGGCTCTGTGGTGCTCTCTGCCCCTCTGCCTGCTCCTTTTGCCTTCCCTCCAACTCCTGCCACACTGACCTACTTCTGATTCTCTGGGTGCCCCATCAGCTCTGCACTCTCTCACCGCACTCGCTGAGTGGGAGACTCAGCCTGGGGAACTCCCACCCATCTTTCCAGACCCCATGGATGACGCCCCGTCTTCCCCGTGAATGTGCCTGCACTGCTCCAATGAGCGAAGCCCACCTTACTTTTACCATCTGTGCACCAGACATGATTCTCATTTGTCCCTTGTCCTGGTGAATTGTCCATCCGTCTGCACTATCATAAGGACTCCTTGGGACCCACTTTTGCGTATTCAGCACCTAGTACATGCAATACAGTCTCCATCAGAGTTTAGGGCTTGTGAACTAATCCATTAACTAGCAAGTATTTGCTTAGCCTCCTGTCAATGTGCTTGTGGTCCATCCTTCAAGGATATAAACTTTTCCATATGTTTTTTTTTCTTTTTATATTATTTCCTGGGAATGTGTTCCCCAAGCAAAAATAATGTGGTAACAATTTTAAAGTTCATAATTTATATTTTTACTACATGATTCGCCAGAATGGTGGAATCAACTCACAGTGCTACCAGGCAAGCCATGTTCAGAGGCAGCAAGAAGGACACCTAGCTTAATGGAAGGCACTTACTACTGAAGAGTGAGTCCTTGTACCCTGTATCACCTTGCATGGTTCTTTAAGTGTAACAGGTACTCGGTTATCAAAGAGAGAGGGAAAAATATTAACTCTGAATTCTTTGTCCAGAAAAGCATTGTGTTTCTCCTCTTGTTTTACTTAAATTTTTCCTACTTTAATTTAAATGAAAGAATTTTGTTTACAGAAACTTTCACTTGAACTTTTCTCTGGCTCTATTTCTTGGTATAGTTCCTCACTTGCTCCTTTAAAGAGGATAACAATTATCTTTAGGTTTCTCTGACTTTAAGATCAATAGAAATCAGCAAAAGAAAAAAGAAAAAAATGTCTGACCCTAAGCCTGACCCTGACTTGTCCTATGACCCAACCACCGCTTCTGGCTTTGCTGTTTGGCTAACCCCTGGGTGGGTGGCCCTTCCACCCCCGCAGATCAAGTTGGAGCTCCCGAACAAACATTTGTCCCGATTTTCAGCACAGTTCGAGAGCTTCCTTCTCTGTCTCCTTTTTTAACACGGGCTGCGCGCCTCTTTTGTTCTTTTGAACTTGATTCAGGAGGAAGGAGTGGAATTCTCTCCAGGCCATCTGCTCTGGAGAGCTTGGCCAAGCAAAATGAAAGGACTCACGTGCTTTCTCATCTGGACATTTCTTTTGGAAGCACAAGCCTTTGAGATCCCCACAAATGGACTTTCTGAAGTAAGTACGCCCCGAGGACTCTTGCTGTTGTTCTGAATTGTAAACAGCTGATTGCCACTCAATGACCTTGGTGTAGTGGAAACTTGTAGAGAAACCATCAGAGTACAAGCGTGTACTATTAGGATTACTGGAATGCGTATTTTCCTCATAAAGCATTAGCGAGTTTTGCATGAGAATGAAGTCAAGTTCAGTGGTCAGGCATCTGCGGAACACAGCTGCACACTCCCTACCTAAAAATGGGAGTCACAAGACATAAGACCAAAAGATTGCTGTGGGCCTTTGACGATGGATGTCCCCTATCTGCCACAGTGCATGGACCAGAAGGTACATAATAATTATCAGTTATTACTAAAGAGAAACATCATCGTCATTCTTTTTCAGGAGTCATTATCAAAGCACATTGCTTTTCATACCTAAGCGAACAATAATTTTTATTTACAAAAGCCCTTTAAAATTTCCTATTAAAGAGGAAGAGGGCAAGTGGGCTGGCGAAGGGCAGGAATGATTCCCACGGAGTCCGAAAGTCTCTACTCTAGAACTTCAGTCATCTCCATGCAGGGACAGTCTTGAGTTGAGTCATTCTGAAAGTCATGTAGGAGCTACTGTTATGCCAGAAAAGCAAATGTGTTATGGAACTAACCTAGTGAACACAGAGGTCTTGCTTAAAGCATGGATTAACTACAAAAATGAGAGTGGACTAAAATTGCATATTTGCTTTGCTTAGAAATCATTGCGTTTTCTAACACTTTGAAAATCACTGGAGTGTGTTAGAAATCTCTAACCGAAGCCAACACACCCCAATGTGTTTTATGTTTTTTCAGTCATTTCTAACTGGCCTCCCTTTCCTATCTATATATGTATATGTTTGTGAATATATATATATGTTTGAGAAAGGGACAGTGAGAAAGAGAGAGAGAGAGAGAATCAATTTTATTTAGTTTTCATATGGCTTTCACTGCTCCAACACTTCATTCTGTACATGGTGCTGGGTTCTCTCGCATGTGCCAGGGAAGTGCAGTAACCGCTGAGCCACCGCTCCAGCCCCTCCTACCTATTTTTTAACTCGGGGAGATGGATTGATCACACCTGTCCAGTCAAACTTTGCTAGAGCCCCCAGATCTACCTAAATGCTCCCTCATCCCTCAGACACCCACCTAATCACTGGGTCACATTGGACACTACATGTCTGTCCCATGATCTCCACTCAAGCTCAAAATTGAAGTCCTGCATCCAGCAAATTTACAGATATTAGTTTCCATTTACTCACCTCTGAGTCCTGGCAAGCAAACAAAAGTATATTGAAGAAAATCATTGTATAAAAAATGAGATTGTGAAGAGGCATAGGAAAAGAATATGAAATATTATGAATATTCCAGCTGCCTCTATTGTTCTAAATATTTTTAATAAATATGAACATCTTACATTCTTTTTTCAGTTTGCAGAATACGGTGATCTTGTTGAACTTGCCCCAGGCAAATTTCTATTTGTGCCAGAGAACCGGAGGTATCAGGTATAGTAAGCTTTAATTCCAAAGGGGAAGTGGGTGAAAGAGTGAAGAGTGTAAAGGGTAAAGTGGTGTCGCTTTCTAGAATTTCTCAAACTTGCATTTCTTGGTGAGTTTGGTGGTTTTACACCTAGTTGAAACATTGTCAAAGTTAAGTAAAGTGAGAGCTCCATTCAGCCCTCCAGCAACCACCAGCCATAACAGTCCCCTTGGTCCTCTAAGAGACACACAGCTGTGTTTTCTTCAAAACTGAAGCTTGTAGAATGATTTTATTGCCTAATAAGAAATATTTTCCTCTTCGGAGGGATTTTCTTAATCAAATGGTGACACTCCTCATGTGGTCACACATTCTCCTTTCTCTGTCATGGGAAACAGATCAGAAAGTAGCAGGGAGGGGGAGAAGGCCTCGCTGGAGGCCACAGAGGCAGCCTGGATAAAATCCTCTAATAATGGGGGTGAGTTCGCTGCAATGCCCAGAAGGGTTTGACTTTTCCTACAGAGAACCCACGGCTACAAAAGGAGGTATTTATGGAAGCAACACTAAGCAGTCCAATGACTTACTTTGTATGGGTATAAATGTTTGACCTTCTAAAGTCCAGGTTTTTTCTAGATCAATAATATTAAGACCCAATTGGCAGCTAGGTGTGCTGTCACACACCTATAATCCCAGCAGCTCGGGAGGCTGAGGCAGGAGGATTGCAAGTTCAAAGTCAGCCTCAGCAATTTAGTGAGACCCTGTCTCAAAATAAAATATAATAAGGACTAGGGATGTTGCTCAGTGGTTAAGCACCCCTGGGTACAGTCCCTGGTACCGGAAAAACAACAACAACAACAAAAAAAAACCCTCAAATAAACAAAAACCCAGTTGGCAAGACTTCCTCTAGCCATAGGAGAGGAAACTTAGCCACTGAGCATTTCATTCAAAAAGTCTGAAAGAAGCCGATCATTGACCTCATTGTATACAGTACCCTCTAAAGCCTCCCTTCATCCCCAATCAAGCAAGCTGAGTTTACATCCAACACTTCACTATTTTACAATCCATCCGATATTAAAAATCCACCCATCCTCTTAAGCCATTCACCTTCCAAAGGCAATTTCCATGCCCACAGGACAGGTACTCATGTGCAGAATCCCCTAGACGGGTGGTTGAGTGCATAGAATTTTTCAGCTGCCAGTCACTGTGTTTGGCTACTCACGGAATAAGCACATCAAGGTCCCTGCTGTCGTGTTGCTTAGTTGAAAGGGAGACAGTCTTTGATTAAACTCATCCCTCAAATAGAACGAATAAATAAAAAGCAGGGTGGGTGCTGTGAAGGTAGGAATGTGCTCCTTGGAGAACAGTAAAGGAAGCTGACCTCACCCGGTCATGGTCAGAGAATTTCAGAGGAAATGCCGCCAAAGCTGAGATTGGAAGGATGGGTAAAAGGTCACTACATGGGAGGTTAGAGATAGAAGGGGGCTGGCAGAAGGAGTATTTTTTTTTCTTTGTTCCAGAGATTGAACCCAGAGGTGCTTAAACACTGAACCATATTCCCAGCCCATATCCGTGTGTGTGTGTACTTTTTGTTTTGAGACAGGACCTCGCTAAATTGCATATGGCCTAAGTTGCTGAGGCTGACTCTGAACTCATGATCCTCCTGCCTCAGCCTCCTAAGTCGCTGGGATCTCAGTCAGGCTCCACCACACCTGTCTGAAGCAGGAGTACTTTTGACAGTGAGAACAGGGTGTCCAGAGCCCCGTGGCAGAAAGGAGCAGCCAAATCACTTCACAATTGAATAAAAAGCAAATCAGACAAAGAGTGAAGGGAATGTATGCTACCCAGTGTGAGTTTGGTTGGATGCTTTCATTTAAAAATATTTATCGTAGCATTATGTCATTGACTGGTGGGCCTGCAACCAAAAAATGGCTGAGAAACTTGGTCAGAGACGTTCATCAGTGTGATAAGAGATTTCGAGAATATTTAATAATTATGTCTCAGCTCTAATGAATGAACTACAGCTCAGTTCTGAAGGAAAAAAAAAAAAGCGTTTTTGACTGAGAGACCTGCTTTTGCCCTCGAGATAATACATACCACATAGCTAAAGGATAATTTCTAACTTCCTTTTACAGAGAAGCCTTTCTGAAGAATCGGGAGAAACGATGGTAAGTTTGCTTTGGTTTTGTTATAAGCTGATATGTGAATGATTTTCCTGTTAACCATTGCCTGCAAATCAATCTAGCTGTCTCCCTGGTCTTTGTCACTAAGGGTATTTACCTGAATTTTGAAATACCTGCTTGCCCAATTCAGTTTGGGACTGTTTCTAAAATTCTGCACTAAAGAGTATATAGTTTTTACAGACAGAATAGTTACCCCCAAGGGCTGAAAAAGTCCTATATCTCTGTTTTCCAGAGTTTCACCAAACACACATATTTATTGCCACTTAACAGTTTTGATTTGAAATATAACACCTGACAACTTTGGAGAATAAAAGGGGCAGTGGAAAGGCACTCCCAGATATGAAGTGGCCCAGTTCCCTGCAATAGTCAAAGTACACCTTCCTGTATCCAGAGAATACTCAAAGGAAGTGTTTTCCATTGTGCTTCCTGCTTTGAACTGACAGAAACTGGGAAGATCACACTCAAAGGGGAGGAAGAGCAAGTAAATTATTCTGGATTTTATATTAGCTTGAGATGAATTGGGTGTTCACTAGTTACAAGGTTTAATTTTGGAAAATAAAGTTTTGGAGATGAGATCCAGTATTGAAGTAAGTAAATCCTGTTAGAGAAAAAAAGTAAAATCTAATGTGTCATATATTTGCCATGGTCCTGAAAAGCTTGCATGCTGACATACTGTGATTTTTTTTTTAATGTTGGGTTACCTTAAATTGATAGAGAAGGATGGGTACTGGACCAATAATTGCGTCAAAATTCCCTATCCAGGATATTGTTTTCACCACATATATCCATCACCATTCTCATAGTTTGCTTTATTTGGGGGAAAATGTGAGGACTATGAAATAATAATAGATAACACCAAATAAAACATGTAGCGGCATGGGGTTTTGAGGAGTCCTGCATGTGCGCATTACCCCATTGCACCCCCAACTACATCCCACTCGGAAGATACAGCCAGGGTCCCCCCACTCTGGGACCCACCTCCTTCCACTAGGTATGTTTTTGTATTTGAAGTTATTTCCTGAAGTTTCTCAATGCAATTTTGCTCACACAACCATTTTTTGTTTGGATTTAAGAAAATTAATGAACTCAGAGTTAAAAGTCATCTCAAGGTATCTCAAAACAAAGGCTGACTTCTTCTCATAAGCTGTTCTGAGAAGACAAGAGACCGCTTAACAGCTGTGGAGTTTCATATTTGCAATTGCCCTAGAACTGGTCATAATAAATAAAATACACTGCAGTTAATGCCACATACACAGTGCCATTCTGAATGATTTTTCTATGATGCCTTCTTGCCAATTTCAGGAGAATGTTGATCAAGTGACTCTTTATAGCTACAAAGTCCAGTCTACCATTACTTCTCGAATGGCCAATACCATCATCCAGAGCAAAGTGGTGAATAACTCCCCACAGCCTCAGAATGTCGTGTTTGACGTCCAGATTCCCAAAGGAGCCTTCATCTCCAACTTCTCCATGTGAGTAACTCCTGGGAAGAACCAAACTGCGCATGTTGCTCTACTCATAGAACCAAAACTCTACTAGTTAGAACGCAACTTGATGACCCACCATGCTGGTGGTTTCCTCTTCCAGAGCTGTGGATCTGCTGGATGTCAAGAGTCGTGGGGTAGATCCCAGTTATTTGCTTCTGTTGAAAGTATCAGACTTTGCAAAGGATTTGCTTTTCATTTCTAATGAATTGAAGCAAACTTAAGGCTATCTCTATGGCAATGACACCCCTCTGACTTGCATTTTAGTATGCTTTCTTTAGAGGAGAAAAGCATATGAAGTTGTCCTCACTTGTGGGAAACCACATATCAGTATGTGTGCCATAAGTCCGTGTCATCTGCCATATACATGTGTCTCTGTATGGAAAAAAATAGCTGAGAACTACTGACTAAATCCAATCATTTATCCAGTGCTTCCATTCCGCCATTATCTCGCCAACTAGTGGGTAATCTGGGCTTGACTTGACTCTCCTTAATGATAAACTTCCCACTTCCCAAGGCAATCAACTCCAGAGTTGACAGCTCTGTTAGAATTACTTTTTTTATACTTAAATATTTTCCATTTTCTGCCCAATGACTCTAAGGCTATTCACATAGACTTTTTAAAAATTCTCTTCATAATATATTTTGAGGTGCCTATGTGTGAAATAATATGCTGTCTGAGACTGACTTCAAAATAACTGAGGTAGAAAGTGTGGGTGTACAGATGAACTAAGATTGGCCGGGTATTGATAATGGTATGACTGGGTGACAGTTTCATGGAGGTAGCTCAGATTTTTTCCTCTTAAATTTTCATATATTTGAAAATTTCCATAATTAAAACAATTTAAACTACTCTAATATCTTTCCAATAGTTAAGGCCAGTTATCCCCTTTGGAGGTGATTAAAATGACTTTCTATCCCCTGTGCATTCAGATGACCACCCCCAGAGAATGTTCCCAGTGTCCTTCTAGAACAGAGCTCCATACACTGCATGTGGTCTATTTTCTCATGAAGACATTAGTTGAGGGCTGGGGCAGTGGTTCAGCAGTTGCAGCACTTGCCCAGCATGCAGGGGTTTGAGCCCAGCACCGAGTACACAACAAAGCGTCAGAGCAATGAAAGCCACGTGAAACTCTGAATAAAATTGATCTCTCTCTCTCTCTCTCTCTCGCTGTCCCACTCTCTCTTAAAAAAAAAAAAAAAAGACACTAGTTGAACATGATACGGTGGCACACACCTGTAATCCCAAGAACTCAGGAGGCTGAGGCAGGAGAATCGCAAGTTCAAATCCAGCCGTAGCAACTTGGTGAGGCTGTAAGCAACTTAGTGAGACCCCATCTCAAATGAAATAAAAATGGCTAGGGATGTTGCTCAGTGGCTAAGTGCCCCTGGGTTCCATCCCTGGTACCAAAACATTAGGTTGATTGCTTTTGTCTTTCATGCACCAAATTAATCCATGACATCTGTGAATGAACAAAGTAGAGTGTTCAACTAGCAAGCACTTTGGCTGCCAAAAACTGCAGATCCATGTTAAATGTATGTTTTTAAAGGAAGAAAACGTAGATGGGAAAAAACCATTATGTGAATCGGTACCCTTTGATTTGATTAAAAATTTACAACTTCTTAGTCAGACATTCCTAGAAAGCAAAGGATGGGGGGTGGTGACTTTCCATAGTGGTGTTACATGACATCACGTCTAGAAATCACATTTAAAACTATTCAGATACATTTTTATGTTAAAACCATGAAATCAGAACTCATTCTAGTTATCTCTTCTGTTTTCCTTCATTTTTTTCCCCCTTCTCATTCCATAAAAGAGTTGAGGTGGCAAAAGACACAGTTGTGAAATGTACATTAATTTCCATCCCCTCTTCTTAGGGCTGAATTATAAGACCTGGGAAGATGGCTGCTTCATTGTCACAACTTAAAATGAGCCGAGCAGACCCTCATGCCAGCCAAAACACATCTTCCACCTTTTTATCAAGGGCCTGAACAGTCTCCCATGGTAGACAAGTCCCTTTGATTAAAGACCTCCTGGGCTCTGGTGGAAGAGTGGTGGCCTGGATGTGTGAACTCTCATACAGCTCTGGTTCTGATTGGTTGTGTGACCTTAAACATGCCATTTGTCACCTTGAGTCTGATTTTTCCTGCCACTTGTCACCTTGAGTCTGATTTTTCTCTTCTACAGGGGCAGACCTGGAAACATGCTACTGGCACTTGGGGTGGAAAGTTCTTTGGCTGTCCTGCACATCATGGGATGTGTGGTGTTCTTAGTCTCTTCCCATAAATGCCAGCAGCTCATCCCACTCACTGTAATAACCAGAAACAGCTCCACACATTCCTAAATGCCTTCTCGGCGGAGAATCACCCCTTCGAATACTGTAAAGTTCCCATTTGCTCTAAAATTTAGTAATTCCACTCCTTTAACCAGCCATTATTTGGCAAGATTTATGTACTAATCAGCTAAAAGTTGGGTAGAGACAGAGATGTAAGGAGAAGGCAGAAAACCCCAGGCAGGGGCCTGGAGCGGTGGCTCAGCGGTTTCGGCGCTTACCTGGCAAGCACGAGGACCTGGGTTCAAAACCCCAGCACCATATACACAACTAAGTGTTGGAGCAACAAAGGCCATGTGAAAAACTAAATAAAGTTGTTTCTTTCTCTGTCTCTCTCACTGTCCCTCTCTCTTTGAAAGAAAGAAAGAAAGAAAGAGAAAGAAAGAAAGAAAACCCCAGGCAGATGTTACAGATTCAAACACAAACTTCACCTATGGGATTCACCTATGCCTTTCTCCATCTTTTTGTTTTCTCTTCCACCCTTGCAAGAAAGCAGCTACCATTGTCATAACAAAGAACCATAGACCGGGTGGACTTAAACCACAAAAACTTACTTCTCATAATTCTGGAGGCTGAAGTCTAGGATCAGGCGGAGGCGGGTTCAGCGTCTAGAGAAGATTCACACCCTGGTTCGCAGACGGCCATCTTTTTGCTGTTCTCACCTGGTGTAAAGTGGGAAGACAGCACTTGAGGTTCTCTTTCATGAGGGTACTAATCTATTCACGATGACTCCATTCTCATGACCTAATTTTTTCTGAAAGGCTCTGTTTTTTAACACCATCATATTGAGAGCTAGGATCACCCTGAGAATTTTGGTGGGACACAAATATTCCAGTGCATTGCTCACCCCCAGGCTTTACCTAATTCTTAATTCTCAGAAGAACGATCTGATGACCCAAATGTAAGTTTGATAATTAGTTATTTATTAGTCACCTCTCCTAGTCACATTTCTCATTCCCGAGGCATATTCAAAGATAGCAATGTTTCCTCTGGAGGATAAATTTTGTCTATGGAAAAAGTTTAAGCACAAATAACAGTATATGAAGCAAATGTTTTAGGATGGGAGCCAAGTAGCCCCTCTCAAATCACAGTCAGATAAAGGGCGTCCCAACTATGAGTCACTTGAATCTCTTTCTTCTTGTTTCTTTCAAGTGCAAAAGGATCAGTTTCCCCGTTCAAGTCAGCCTTGTTCTATGGCTTGTTGTTTGTTAGTTTTGCTAAGCCTACTGCACTGATCAACCCATTGCTTTCTGTCATTTTCCAGGACTGTAGATGGCACCACATTCACCAGTTCCATTAGGGAGAAAACTGTGGGCCGAGCTCTCTACTCACAAGCCAGAGCGAGAGGCAAGACAGCTGGACTAGTGAGGTAAGGGCCTGGTGCTTCCTCTCCCATCCCATTTCCCCGAGGCCAACCGGCCTCCAGGAAGGTGCCAGACCTAAGCAAATGGAAAACTCTACACATCAGATGGTAGAATCGGGCTTCACAATTTCTATTTCCCTACAGACATCTCTTCCACACACAGGGTTTGGGGCATCTCTCTTAAGCTGTGCTTACATTGCTTGTCTTACAAGAAGATGGACATCCTGCAAACCAACACTAACTTTTTTCTTCCCTAAAGAGTACAGAGAGGAACTGCAGAAATATTGTATAGGTGATCTTGTTAACAAAACTTACTGTATGTACAAAAGGAACATTTTATAATTTTTTAAAGAGAGAGCATGACAGTGAGAGATAGAGAAATACAGAACCAATTTTATTTAGTTTTTTTACATGGCTTTCATTGCTCAGATATTTCATTGTGTATGTGATCCTGGGGTTTGAACCTGCATCCTTGCACTTGCCAGGCAAGTGCAGTAACTGCTGAGCCACTGCTCCAGCCCCTATAATTGGTTTTAATGATTTTTCTGCCTTATATTTATGGGATACGGCCTTTTAAATCATCAATAACTAAGTTTAGATTCGGGGGTGGGGTTTTTTATCATAGTCATGCATAAGACCCTGGATATGCCAGGTCACCTCAGCGAAGCAGCCTTTCAAGCATAAAATCTCCAACAATCTTCAACTTATCACTCCTTGCACTGCATACCTCATCTCCAGCCATGTCTTTTCTTCTCATCTCCTCTTCTTCATTCCTAAATATCTCTCTAGTTGAAGATCTTTTCATTTCATGCATGCATTTGTTTACTCAGAAAAAAAAAGCTCATCAGATATCAACTCTGTACCCAGCTCTGCTAGAAGCAGCAGCCCCCCAAAAGCAAACACTGTCAGGATTGTGGAGGAGACAGATAAGAGCGTGGCTATCATGCGGGTAACAGGAAGTGCTGATGTAAGGGGATTCTGAGTACCAAGCATGCAATTCTGTTTGGGTGGTCCAGAAAAATCTTGAGAGACTGGTGTTGCAGCTGAGCCCAAATAGACACATGGAACTCAGCCAGGTAGAGAAAGGAGAGAAGAAACACAAAGCAGAGGGGCACCCCGAGCTTTGCTGCCAGTTGATCAGTTCCTCTGTCTTCACAAATCGTTGGGCCATCTTCGCCCATGATTCAGACCACATCTCCCATTCGCTTTCTCACCCCACAAGCATTTCTTTGTAACAGAAACTATGCTGGGTACTGGAAATAGAGCTCGCCTTCCAGCCCACTCCTCAGATCAACATGGCCTCTTCCAGCAGGTTCCGCCTACAAACTTTGCACTAAGCCAGGCTCTCCTATTTCTTCCACTACCCAATATCCTGAGCTGACCGCCCTCAGTACTTCCCTGATCCTAAATGGGCTGATCATGCATAAATTCACCTTGCTTATTTAGCTATTTCATTTTAAAAAGCCATTCACTATTACCAGAAACAGTGGTCTGCACCTGGAATCCCAGTAATTCAGGAGGCTGAAGCAGAAGGATCATAAGTTTGAGGCCAGGTTGGGCAATTTAGTGAGACCCCCATCTCAAGGGAAAAAAACAACAACAGTGAAAAGGATTGGAGATGTAACTCAATGGTAGGATGGTAAAGCACTCCCCAGTCCCACAGCCCAGTCCCACACACCCCCCAAAAAAACCCAGCCATTTGTCATTAATCCTAATGTTGGAATCACCCTCACTGGATAATCTTGCTGTTTCTCTCTAAAACCGTAAAAAGCTCAAGATCAATGATCACATTGGACTCAGTATGTACAATGACCAAGTACACTGCGTGTCTTATACTGGAAATATGCATTCAATACGACGAAGCCATGGAATTCTCCCTGAAGACCTTCAAAAATATGAAGAATTCCTAGAATAGGTCTTAAGACACAGTGGAGGAGATAAGTGCCAGTTTTGCAGGCAGCTAAACTTGGGTTTGAGTCCTGGAGCTATAATTGATAGCTGTCACATCTTGAGCACATTACTTATTCACATGAGCCTCACTGAAAAATGAGGGTAATGCTGTCCATCCCGCAGAACTCAGGCAGAGATGATATATGTCAAGCTGGCCCAGACGAGGGACCCATCAGTGGTCACCTTTTCCAGACAACCCTGAAATCTGTTAGAAGTTCCAGAAGCAACAGATCAGGGAGGAGAGGAGATTGAAACTTGGTAGGATTAAGTGTATCCAGAAGTTGCACTCACCTCTGTTGGACCTATCTCCTGAACCACAGAGCAGCTCCGATTGCCCAGGACAAAGACGAGATGCCCTCTGGTTAGATCCTGGGCCTTGCAGGCCTGTGTGTGATGACTTGTGTCGGGGTTCCTACATCCAGGAGCAGAGCCATTGACATGGAGAACTTTAAAACGGAAGTAAACGTCCTCCCCGGAGCCAAGGTGCAGTTTGAACTTCATTACCAAGAAATGAAGTGGAGGAAGCTGGGGTCCTACGAGCACAGGCTCCATCTGCAGCCGGGACGGCTGGCCAAACACCTGGAGGTGAGCCGGGCTTGTGGGGAGTGCTGTCTTTCATGGTGCCTGTCCCTGACTTAAACTTCCACTTCATCACTCCTCTTTGTTTATTCGGTGCACTTGACTCTGCAATACATTGTAGTGTGCCGAAAAGATTTGGGTTTGGAATCAACCACACCACTTTACAGATTTTGAGACCAGCTCAGCTCTTTTGTAGCTGTACTAGTGTTCTAGGATGTTGTAACAAATTACCACAAATCGTGTGGCCTGAAATAACAGAAATGTTCTCTCTCCCAGTCCTGGAGAGCAGAAGTCTGAAATGAAGGTGTCAGTGAGTTACACTGCCTCTGGAGACTTCAGGGGAAATTCTGCTTCTTACTTCTTCTGGTGTCTTCAGCTCCTAACAGTACTTGACTTGTGACCTGGAGGCCATGACCTCTTAATTTCATCCTCCAAGTTCTCCTCTCTTCCTTCTCTGGGCATCTAAAATCTCCTTCTCCTCCCCTTTTTTCCCCCAAAGATAGAGGGACAGTGAGAGAGAGAAAGGGAGAAACAATTTTTATTTGGTTTTTCATGTGGCTTTCGTTGCTCCAAGACCTTGCTGTGTACCTCGCTGGGGTTTGAACTCACGTACTTGCGCATGCCAGGCAAGCGCCGTAACCATGGAGCCACCGCTCCAGCCCTTCCCTTTCTCTTATAAGAACATTAGTCATTGGATTTAGCGCCCACAAGGTAGAACAAAATGATCTCACCTCAAGATCCTTAACTTGAATGCATCCATAAAGACCCATTTTCCAAATAAGTCACATTCACAGGTATCAGAGTTTGATGGAATGAATCTTTGAGGGGCAGGAGGGTTCCATGCAACTCATATCACTAATCTTCACAGTCAAGTTATCCTGAGTCTCCACGTTCTCATATTTAAAAAGGCTGATAGAACATACTTTCATTCCTTAGTTGTAAGTGAGATTAACTTATAGAAATAAATGGAATTAATTGTAAGTAAGATGAACTTATGGAAATTGGAGCTCAATGAACGTTAAGTTGTCTTCCCCTGTTGCTCCAACTACCGTTCCCTCAAGAGAACCACACCTTGGCTATTGAACAAGTTGGCTATTGACTTGAATTCTTTCTTTAAAAATGGGATCTTTCCTTTTTTTTTTAATCTCTGTGACATTGTGTGGAAATTTATGTGAGAGACAGTGAAGCTAGAAGAGAATTAGGAGAGGGCACAACACACCTTTCCAGTTGACGGATGACAAAGTTTAGCCCACAGGTTGTGAATCACCCACATACACAGAAGATGAAAGGCCAAGAGTTCATTGTGGTGAAATTTTCATTCTAATTTGGAAATCTGTATATCTGATCAACAATATCCCCAGTTTGCTATCAGCTTGCTATCAGGGCATATGCTACTGAGTTCTTTTCTGGGCCACTCTTAGCATAGACCGTGACTTTGTGGGAATTAGAAGAACATGCCTGTCGTCTAGGCAAATGCAGGCCTGCCAGGGCACATGACTTGTCAAGTCAGTTGCCAGAATGCCACACCCAACTAAGTGTGTGATCTTGGTCATTTTTCCAATAGTGACGATGGATGTGTACCAATCACCCACATTCTTTGACTCAGTACTAAGTATCCCATGGTACACTGTTTGAGGCAGCACTTGTGAAGAGCATCTAGCCTCTAGTGAGGCCATTCTTGAGGTTGTTGATAATAAAAAAAATAATATTAATAAACAACTGAGTGGGGCTGGAGCAGTGGTTCGGCAATTACGGCACTTGCCTGGCATGTGCAAGTACGTGAGTTCAAACCCCAGCACCACGTACCCCACGAAGTCTCAGAGCAACAAAAGGCACATGAAAAACTAAATAAAAATTGTTTTAAAAAAATAATAATAAACAACTGAATGAATGATATGAAAATATGTGCCTTTTATAATACTTGGGGGAAGGTATTAAGGCCTCTGATGTCATTAAATCCTCACTACAACTTATGAGGGAAATGTCATTATACTTAATCTACACATGAGTAAACTGAGATTCAGTTGAATAACTTGCCTAAGGTCAGAGAGTTAAGAAAAAGTTAAGACTTCTATGCTATAAATGCAAAAGTTTAAGACTTTAAGTTTGGATCCATGCAGGTAACAACTCTCATTGAACGTATCAGGTAGCACATAAAGAAATCTTACATTTCTCACATTTCTATTCACTTTCAAATCTTCCATGCTCTTAGGGATTACTCCCTTTTAAAATGGGACAAAATTGTGGTATACACATAGAAAGGAGTTCTACTCAGCTCTAAGAAGGAATGAAATTATGACTTACGCTGGCAAATGGATGGAAATGGAGAACATCTTGCTAAGTGGAATCAGCCAGACTCAGAAACTCAAAAGTCATATATTTTCTCTCATTTGTGGAAGCCAGAATAAAACAAAGAAAAGGGAGAGGGAAGAATAAGGTTATATAAAGAACCATCCAAATACAAGTTAATAGAAGAACTAAAGAAAGTCTAGTAGGGAAGAGAAAGCAGAGGGGAGAGGGGACAAAGGACAGAAGGGAAGAAAAGGAGGGAACGGGGAGGGGGAATATATTCTGCACATATGCATCAGAAGAAAGGGGCCTTGCTATAGGAGGAGGGAGAGTGGGTGTGCTTGGGTGGGATGTAGGCTAAATTATATTGTTATACTGTATGCACGTAGAATTATGTAACAATAATTCTATCATTATGTACAACTTTAATGCACCAATAAAAAATGTGGAAAAAAAGGTAAAATAGGACAGACAGGGTTTGCTATATTAGAAAGAGTTACACAAAGAGGCAAATTTCCTGAGTTCTGGCCCAGAATTGGCTCTAACTATCTACGGGATCTGGGCAGTGAGTTAATTTAATTTTAGAATTCTCTGGCTTTCATTTTGTCATCTGTGAAATTAGAGAGTTAGATTAGAAGCTATTTAAGGTACTTTCTAGTTCTAACATTCTATGGCATTTGTCCATTTCCAAAGAGATTTGATCTTATCCAGAGATAAGCTAAGGACAAAACATAAAATCACAGACCTTTCCTTGTCTTGATTCCAGAAAAGCTTTTCCAATTGCCATCGGAAGGGCCACCGAACCAGAAATACATTTCCCGCACAGAAATCAAGGAGAATAAGATCTCTGATTTAAAACTCCCTGGAAGTGTCAAATGTGGGGAATGCTTTTATTCCAACACTTGTGTTACTTAGAGAAAAACCAATAAATACAGTGAGTGGCTTAAGGCCACCATAGGCCACCTCTCAGCAGAATCAGATATAGGACCTCAGGCACATGCCCCCAAAGGCTCCAGTGGTCCTACTAGATTTTAGAGCTGTGTCTGCATCAAGTGGATCACAGGATTGCTAAGAGTTTCTGCAATCCCAGGAGAAAGTCCTTCTTCCTTTTTCAATGTGGAGAGAGCGAACCTTATCCTTAGGCCCCCGCACTTATATAAAGATAGGATCTTGTGGAAGAATAAAGTAGAAGCCCCAGTTTTCTGCATCTCCCTGGGATTTTTCCCCTTTCCTCCAAAAGCCTCTCAGTTATCTACCAGTAGTGGCTGAGTCAGACTCTTCTGAGAAATTGGTTCCCCTGATTCTTCGAGACAGTTCATGCCAACACGGAGAACCATGTTGAACCATCTACCAGTTGATTTTTTGGTGGTAAAAGGAATCTAGGACATATTTTAAGCTCGTATCTTATTTGTAACAAGCAAATAAGAAAATATTGGAACTGCTTAGACTGGTTGCCATGATTTTATGACAACCTATATTTTTCATATCTGTTATTGGTGTATTATAGTTGTACATAAAGGTATGATTTATTGTTACATACTCATACATGCACACAATATGATGATATCACTTGGCCAATATCATTCCCTAGTATTTCCCCTTTCCCTCCTCTCCTCCCTCTACCTAGTCCCTCTACTCTATTGATCTCCCTTCAATTTTCATGAGATCCCCCACCACCTTTCTATTCCTCTTTCCTCTCTAGCTTCCACATATGATAGAAAAAATATGACCCTTGACCTTCTGAGTTTCTTATTTCACTTAACATAATGTTCTAAAATTCCATCCTTTTTCCTGCAAATGATATGATTTCATTTTTCTTTATGGTTAAACAAAGCTCCATTGTGTATATACATCACATTTTCTTTATTCATTCATCCATTATGGACTCCTAGGCTGATCCATGGCTTGGCTATTGTGAATGGTACTGTCACACATAGGTACACATTTATCACTTTAGTATGATGACTTCAATTCTTATGGTAAATACTGAGGAGTGGCATAGCTGGGGTCATATAGTGGTTCCATTCCTACCTAGTCTTTTGTGGAAACTCCAGTACTGACTTCTGTAGTGATTGTACTAATTTACAATCCCAAGAGTATAAAAGTGTTCCTTTTTCTCCATACTCTCTCTAGCATCTATTATTTGTATTCTTGATGGCTGCCATTCTTATTGAAATGAGATGAAATCTCAGTGTAGTTTTGATCTGCATTTCTCTAATTATGGGGGACATATTTTAAATTTTTTAAAAATGTTTTTAAAGAGAGAGGGACA
The DNA here is from genome assembly GCA_004027875.1 of Aplodontia rufa. NCBI lineage: Eukaryota > Metazoa > Chordata > Mammalia > Rodentia > Aplodontiidae > Aplodontia > Aplodontia rufa. Next base: position 136,427 of record PVKS010000868.1, on the reverse strand, counting down.
GTGAGAGACAGAGAGAATCAATTTTATTTAGTTTTTCATGTGGCTTCTGTTGCTCCGAGGCTGTTGTGTACGTGGTGCTGGGGTTTGAACTCACATACTCACATGTGCCAGGAAAGCGCTGAAACTGCTGAGCCACCACTCTGGCCCCTCTTTCTTTCTTAAAAAAGGAAAAAAAGAAAAAAGCAAAAAAGAAAAGAAATAGCAGCTATGACTATGCGGTTTTGTGAAGAATCACCAAAAAAAGGAATTGTTCCCTGGTGAGTTCTGTTCAAAGAAGAAGACAGAGAAGGAATAAAAAAAGTCCCAAGACACACGGGTAACGGTGTCTTCCCGACACATCTATAGAGTAACTGCAGAATAATTTAACAATGGCTTTCCTTCCTCCTCTTTTCCCTAACAATGTGAAGCTGTCATAAGTAAAAGTGGTAGAATAGAATGAAGAAAGGCAGATTCGTGCATTGCGTGGGGCTAAGCACAATACTTGAGGCTGGATACTTTCTAAGCAAAGAGGTTGATCTGACTAGTGCTGCTGGTGGCTGGCTGGAGGCTCCAAACAGCATCACAGCATGGGAGGGACAGAAAGGGAATAAGCTGTCTGCAGAGGGAGAAAGCACAAGGTGTGGCCTTGCTTTCTACCAACTCCCCCCACCCCGACCTATTTCACAGACCAGCATTAATCCCATCATCTGATTACCTTGCATTTGGCCCCTCCTCTTAATGGCTCCTGGACTTCAACACCACTATACTTGGGACCAAGCTTCCAGCACATGAACTCTGGGGGACACACTCAAACTATATCCAAACCATAGCAACGGGGAATCAGTCCTGGGGGGATGAGGCAATCCTCCATGTGAGGTGACTCCCATCCCAGGAAACTTAAAGAACTTTCAGAAGTGATAATAGAAACAACTTGGAAAACTCGGAGATGGCAAAAGAAACAGAGAATTTATTAGAAATTTCACTTCTTGGGCTGGAGTGGTGGCTCTGCGGTTACGGCACTTGCTGGGCATGCGAGAGTACATGAGTTCAAACCCCAGCACCACGTACGCAACGAAGTCTCAGAAGAAATGAAAGCCACACGAAAAACTAAACAAAATTGATTCTTTCTTTCTCTCTCTCTTTCTGTCCCTCTCTCTTAAAAAAAAAAATTCACTTCTTGCTTAAAACACATTTAAAGTCTTTTAATAATGCAATTTCTCTCCCATCTCTAGGTAGACGTGTGGATTATCGAACCTCAGGGAATTAAATTTCTTCATGTTCCTGACACATTTGAAGGCCATTTTGATGGTGTTCCAGTCTTATCTAAAGGACACCAGAAGGTAACCTAGGCACTGCATGTCGCCAAACATCTTAGTGGCCACTGGTTCTGGGTTCCATACTCCTCTTGTGCTTTGGAAAACAAAAAACAAACAAACAAAAACAAATGGTCTGGTGTTGGACTTTGGGCTCTATGTGAAGAACAAGGATCCCTCAGTTTCCTACCAAATATAGCAAACAAAATTCCCAATTGTTTCACTCGATTTCGACCAGTGAGCGCCTCTTTCCCAGACTCATTTCTCTAAAATCATCTACTTGAGGGTAGCTCAAGACAGTTTCACCCAATATATGGTGGATTTTCAGGAATCACAGCAAGAAATGTCCAGCTTAATCCTCTCTGCCTTAATGGGCAATGATAAGCAACTATGAAGAGGTCAAACTCCTTCTGGAGCTGGGAGACACCCTTTCTGTAGCGGATGAAGGAAATTCTTTGAATCTCTTTTTAAAAAGGTCAGAAACCTGGCAAACAGGACCACAGTCTGGCAGACACCCCCAAGGCCCTGGCTCTGTTCCTTCCACCAGTAACAGGCCTGCTGCTGCTGCACGCACCATGGCCACTGGCCAGGACCCCTTCATCTGAGTGCAAGCAGGTGCAGTTGTGGAGCCCTCACCTGGCAGGGGCCGGGAGCAGAGGCCAGAGTCTGATGTCGCTCTTCCTTCCAGGGCCATGTCTCCTTTAAGCCTACAGTAGCACAGCAAAGAAAATGCTCCAACTGCTCTGAGACAGCTGTGGATGGAGAGCTGGTGGTGATGTACGACGTGAACAGAGAGGAGAAGGCCGGTGAGCTTGAGGTGAGTGCGGGCGGAGTCCAGCAGAACCGGCAAACTCCAGGCAAGGAACTGCTTGGCCCGTGGGGAGCTTCTAGACGTCAAGGCAAGTGTGAAGGCTGCAGAGAAGGGGCTAGAATCTAATTTCTCCAAAACGCCATAAGCATTATCTTTGATTTAGTTTTTATGTCAGAAAACTAAAAGTTCATTGGGTCTTGTGTGTATTAGTCTCCTTTCTACTGCTATAACAAAATGCCTGAAATAATTCACTTGAAAACAGAAAAGGGTTATGTGGGCCCATGACTTTAGAGGTTCCAGTCCATGAACAGGCATAACTATTGCTTTTAGACCTCTGGTGGGGGTGTTAAATGATAAAGCGGGGAGTACACAGTGGAGCAAAGTGCGCACCTCAGGGCCAGGAAACCAAAGAGTAGAAGAGGAAGGGACCAGGTTCTCCCAGTCCCCCTTAGGTCCTCCATGTCCTAAGGACCTCCTATAAGACCCCACCTCAGAGAGTGCACAGAACATCCCAATAGACAGCTACCCTAAGGGACAAACTTTAACACATGGGCCTTTGAGGGACACTCCCCATGTTCAGATCATAGCAGATGTCATGCCCTGCAAGAAGGGCATATCGAGCTTCGTATAAAAAGCAGTAGAATACGACATAGTGGGAATTTTGGATTCTTTGCAATTAAATGATTAAAGAAAACAGAGATTATGGGGTAAGAAGGAAAGTACACTGACGTTCAGGGAAAGATCTGGAGCTGATGGTAAATTCCAAGGACCATATATATTGTGAGATTCCTTGAAATTTTCCTTTCCCATTTTGTTGTGTCTCAGATATATGTCTCCATTGTCTTCTGCTAAGGTAAGAACTCCTAGAGATATCAGAAGGGCTGTAATGGAGCTGGAGCGGTGGCTCAGCGGTTACGGTGCCTGTCTGGCAGGCATGAGTACACAAGTTCAAACCCCAGCACCACGTACAAAAAGAAGTCTCGGAGCAATGAAAGCTGCATGAAAAACTAAATAAAAAATTGTTTCTCTCTCTCTCTCTCTCTCTCTCTGTCCCTCTTTCTAAAAAAAGAGAGATTGTACAGAAACAACCAGGTGGTAGGGCAAATATAATTAGGCAACCCAGTCATTAGGAGACAAAGAAGGTGGGCAAGAATCTAGTTGCCTCCCGCTAACTTTTAGAAAAATTAAAATTCCCTAACGTGGCTTATGAAGGTCCTTTGTGGCCTGGCCTGTCCTGATGCCTCTCCACCTAATTTCTTGGGCTCTTTCTTTTTTTCTTTAAAGAGAGAGAGAGAGAGAGAGAATCAATTTTTATTTAGTTTTTCGTGTGCCTTTCATTGTTTCAACACTTCATTGTTTATGTGGTGCTGGGGTTCGAACCTGCATCCTCGCGCATGCCAGGCAAACACTGTATTGGCTGAGCTGTGGCTCCAGCCCCAATTCTTGGGTGCTGGAAGCTATGGCCCCATCTTAGTCCCAAGGGTGCCATGTTCTTTCCGTCACTGTCTGGAATTCTCCTCCTCACTGTCCACCCCAAACCAGCCCTCTGCAATGACAGGCCAACTCCAAGCTCACCAAGCTCACCCCAGGGCTCAGTGAAGAGGCTGGTTCTTTGGAACCCCATCTGAGCCAGATGCCTGTCCACTGGGCTTTCTCCGAGCCCTTTACGTTTCTAATTATGGCACTTTATACCCTGGGCTGCAAAACATTCTTTTTTTTTTTTTTTTTTTTAAGAGAGGCACAGTGAGAGAGAGAGAGAGAGAGAGCGCACACACGCAGCAATCTTTATTTAGTTTTTCACGTGGCTTTCATTCCTCCAAGACTTTGCTATGTACATGGTGCTGGGGTTTGAACTCCCGTACTTGCACGTTCGAGGCAAGCGCTATAGGCCCTGAGCCACTGCTCCAGCCCTCAAAACATTTGTTACTTATCCTTATCCTCTGCTGTCTGCGAGTGCCCCAGGGACAGGTACTCTGCCTGACTCACCCTTGGTTAGCAGGGTGCCTGGAGCAGAGGCCGCAGGTAAAGACTGCCGCAGCAGGGTGGGTGCTGTGGGGTGGAACTTTGCTGAGGAGGGACCCTCAGAAGCACAAGAGGCTGTGCACAGCCTCCACCCCTGTTCTGGTCCCCAGGAGCACCATGTGTGGGCCTCCTCCCATCGCCACCTCTGCTCTCATCGCCCCAAGCCCCCCTTCCCTACTTTCTAAATGTGGGTCTTCATCTGACTTACACTTATGTTCTATTTTGCAGGTATTCAATGGATATTTTGTCCACTTCTTTGCTCCTGAGAACCTGGACCCAATTCCCAAAAACATCCTTTTTGTTATTGATGTCAGTGGCTCGATGTGGGGGATTAAGATGAAACAAGTAAGTGTGCCCTGGTGTGCAGTTACACGTGGAGCTGCCTCTTCTTCCACCTCCTCTTGATGGCGCAACAGTCCATCGCCCCTCCCCTTCCTTCCTTTTTGCTAAAGCTCCGAAGCTGTGGGTACTAAGGCCATGAACCCTTCCCAAGGGTTTGAAATGATCATTTGTTGACTGAACATAGGCCCCAATCATTCCTTCCTCTTAAATTTCCCTCCCTCTTCCCTTTTTAGTTTTCTTTTTTTATTGTTCAGTATTTCCTTGAAAAATTATCTTAAAACTCACGTCTTTAAAAAGTGTCATCTAGGGGCTGGAGTAGTGGCTCAGCGGTTACAGTGCTTGGTTGGCATGAGCAGGGACGCAGGTTCAAACCCCAGCACCATGTGCACAATGAAGTGTTGGAGCAACGAAAGCCATGTGAAAAACTAAATAAAAAATTCATTCTCTCTCTCTCTCTCACTCTCTCTCTCTCTCTCTCTCTCACACACACACACACTGTCCCTGTCTCTCTTAAAAAGAAGTGCATTTGTGCATTCCCTCTTCTCGCTGTAATCACCTTTCTGCACCATCTTTCAGTTCTGCATGTAGTTGATCAACAGAGCATCCAATATCAAAGAATTTGAGGGGAAGAGGATAAGTCATCAGGGAAGACTGACAAAAGCCACTAATGAGAAGGGGAGAAAAACCAGAAGACAAATGAGGAAGCTGCACTAAGCAGGGAGTGAGCAGTGGGTCCAAATACCAGGGACAGGATGAGTCTGGGACACAGGGCAAGACCATTGGGCCTGGCAAAGTCAAGGTCATTGGTGACCTCGACAAGGGCAGTGGAGTACTGAAGACCAACATCTGGATGGAGAACATTGAAGAGAAAATAGGAAAAGATTTGGAGACAGTGTGGTTAGACAATTCTTTCAAGGGACTTATTGAAAGGGAAGAATGGAGAAAGCAGGTACATATGAGGTTTGTTTGTTTTTCTTAAAAAGAGAGAGGGACAGTGAGAGAGAGAGAGAGAGAAGGAGAGAAACAATTTTATTTAGTTGTTCATGTGGCTTTCGTTGCTCCGACACTTGGTTATGTACAAAGTGAACCCATGCACTCGGGCACGCCAGGCAAGTGCCATAACCATGGAGCCACCCTTGAGGCCCCACATATGAGGCTTTTAAAGTGGTGAGAAATACCTGTTTTTATGTTTATGGAAATATGTTAATGGAGGAGGGAGATTCAAGAGGCAAAGGCCAGTTGCTAGAGCTGTGGTCTGCAGCAGATGAGAGGGAAGGAAATCCAGTTTGCAGTAGATGGACTAGCGTTAGGTAGGTTGAAATACTGCTGTCTGCTTCCAGACAGGAGGGAAACCATAGGGTACAGATATCGCTGCTGGGGTTTAACAGTGGTAGGAGTCTATGGAAATTTTCTTCTCACTGCTTCAGTTGTCAACGGAGCAAGAACTGGGGTCATCAGCTGAGATGGAGGAAGAGGGAGGTGTGGATGGTTTGAAGGGAAAGAAGATGAGAAATGGGAGTTTAAAAGAGTGGGAGAGGGGCTGGAGCGGTGGCTCAGCAGCTGGAGCACTTGCCTGGCATGTGTGAGGACCTGGGTTCAAGCCCCAGCCCCACATACACAACTAAGTGTCAGAGAAACAAAGGCCAGATGGAAAGATCAATAAAACTGATTTTCTCTCTGTCAAAAGTTTTTTTAAAAAATAAAAGAGTGGGAGAGTAGATGGACTTGAGAAATACATTTGATTTATTGTGATCCTTAACTTAGATGAGGACTAGTCAAACTGATAATGTGTAACAAAAGAAGACAGCGATAATACAAGTATTCACAAGCTTTAATGTTTAAAATTAAAAATGCATGTTCAGAACACACAAGGAGTAGGTGTGTGTTGACTGAGATGGATTCAAGAGGTTTTCTTGAAGAAGCGGAGCTAGAGCCAGTACTTGAAGGATGACTCGGAGCAAGGACTGGTCTCCTGCCCACTTAGGCTTGGAGCTCAGGCAGTAAGGCCCTTCTTTATTCTCTTTTGGAATAGACTGTGGAAGCAATGAAGACCATTCTGGACGACCTAAGAGCTGAAGACCAATTCTCTGTGGTTGATTTTAATCACAATGTTCGAACCTGGAGAAATGATTTAGTTTCAGCCACAAAATCACAAATTGCAGATGCCAAGAAATACATTGAGAAAATCCAGCCCAACGGGGGTGAGTGGGTTTTAACCAAAGCCCTGAGTTCAAGTCTTGCTCTATTTAAGAATATTTATCCTCCACCACACTGATCTTTGCCCAGTTTGCAACGGTCTGCCCTAAATTGTATATATTTATTAGAAAATGATGAATACTGTTTGTGGTTAAAGTACAGCGACTCGGGAGGCTGGGGTAGGAGGATCGCAAGGTCAAAGCCAGCCTCAGCAACTTAGTGAGGCCCTAAGCAACTTAGAGAGACCCTGTCTCAAAATGAAATATAAAAAGGGCTGGGAATGGGGCTGGAGTGGTGGCTTGACGGTTACAGCGCTTGCCTGGCATGAGTGAGGACATGAGTTCAAACCCCAGCACCCACGTACACAATGAAGTGTCTGAGGAATGAAAGTCACATGAAAAACTAAATGAAAATTATTTCTCTCTCTCTCTCTCTCTCTCTCTCGCTGTCCCCTCTTTCTTAAAAAAAAAAAAAAAAAGGCTGGGGATATGGCTCAGTGGTTAAGCACCCCTGGGTTCAATCCCCAGCACCAAAAAAAAAGTATAGCACATAAGGCAGCCTGAGTAAGTATTTAAAAATTCCAACTGTTTACAAAACAGATTCAGGAAGTGATAGCAGCCTTCATTTTTACTTGCATAGCATAAAATGTAAGGCTTCAGAGTATCTCAGCCAGGCTGATTTACATACCTTAAATTGTGTTTTGCAAACTGATGAACGAGTGCTTTGAAGGGCTTGTTCATCTCTAAGTTTGCTTTTTTCCACATTTTTATTGGTACTTTATAGTTGTACATAATGGTGGAATTGTTGTTACGTAGTTGTTCTTGCGCCCCGAATACGCTACATACAATTTGGCCGATATCACTCCCCAGTGTTTCCCTTTTCCCTCCTCTGCTCCCTCCTCCTGGTCCCTTTCCTCTCCTCCACTATCTCCCTTCGGAAGGCAGCTTACTTTAAATAATTTACTGCACTATGGATACTTGACCAGGCAGAGCTAAATTTGTGTCACTTGGAAAACAATCATTATTTTAATATTGAATAAATTATGCATAAGTTATCACCAGACAGAGGAACCTGGATCCATGATGTGATTTGTGTGTGTGTGTGTGTGTGTGTGTGTGTGTGTGTAAAGAAAGTGTTTCCAATGCCATTTATATTACTTTCACAGGCACAAATATCAATGAAGCACTCCTGCGAGCAATCTTTATTTTGAATGAAGCCAATAACTTGGGATTGTTGGACCCCAGCTCAGTCTCTCTAATCATTTTGGTCTCTGATGGGGACCCAACAGTAGGCAAGTATCGCTTCTATTTTCTTGTGACAAACATTTTCACTATTGTTTCTTAAGGTGATTTGCCCTACAGGGGAGGTCTAAAGGCATTGACCTGAGTTTCTACAGTAGTTTAAGCCTCTGCATCCTAAAGGTAGCCTTCTAGCACTCGCCTCCTAAGCCAGTCCTCAGACACGGTCAGTACTGCTCTTGAGTGCCTCGGTTTCCCCTCCATGCCAGGGAGAGAGCGAGTTTGGATTGTAACAGTGTATTGTGAGGATCTGCAGGTGCATTCTAGTGGAATGCATTACTTCCCCCATTTTAGGTATGGGCAGATGGAGTGGGAGTTGTGACTGATGAGTATCAACCCCAGCTCTCTCAACAGCACCTCCACAGGGCACGGTGGCATGATCCCTATTCCCCACGTCCCCCCAGGTGTAAATGGAGAAATGACTGCTTTCTGATACAACCTTTAATCATTTTTCTTATCCACAATGGCTTCAACATTTCCCAACTTTTATTACCTATGCTTAATTTTATTTGTTTTACTGGTGTCTCTGTGCTGACAAACACAAAAAATAGGGAAAGCCAGACTGCGTAGCTTGGGTGTGTTGCCACGTAAGCAAGGACCGTGCCCAACCTGAGCCTGGCACAGCTATGGGCTGAGAACACGTGAGGCCACAATGCCCGCAGCCGCCAGGGTTTTAGAAAGATGAGAAGCTATCGTTTTATTAATAGTGAGACTAACACAAGCAGTTGTTTTGTATTTATTGTCGATTCGGTGTCCCCCCAGATCATATAACTTTTAAAATTCGAGTTTCAGATAAAATCATCAGGAAGGAAATGAAGTACAGTTAAAAAAATGAAGTCTTTGGGGCTGGAGCTCTGGCTCAGCAGTAGAGAGCTGGCCTGGCATGTACAAGGACCCAAGTTTGATGCCCAGCACCACATACACAACTAAATGTTGGAAAAACAATAAAGTTGACTCTTGTTTTCTCTCTCTCTCTCATTCCTCTCTTTAAAAAAAAAACAACTGAAGGGCTGGTGTGGTGGCTCAGAGGTTAAGGCGCTTGCCTGGCATACGCGAGACCCCAGGTTCGAACCTCAGCACCATGTACACAACAAAGTGTCAGAGCAACCAAAACCACATGAAAAACTTAATAAAATTAATTCTCTCTCCTCTCTCTCTCACTGTCCCTCTCTCTTAAAAAAAATGAAGTCTCTTTCTTACTCCTATTCTTTAAGCATCCAGATCCTGTCCTGGAGTCAGTTATAGGCCAGCAGTTTCCAGAGATAGTTCATACACACCTGTGTTACTCGAAATACATATTTGCACACATAGATGTATGTATATATGCACTCACATGAATCTAAATAATTATGCATCCTATGTACAGCCATAGCTACATTGATTTTTTCTCTTTTAAGAAATTTGTCTTTGAGAATTTTCAACATAAAAACAAAGAGCGTTGCTATGTTCTTTTTAATAGCTGCATAGTGTTTCATTGTTTACATGTACTATAATTTAACCACTCACCATTATTGGTGTATCTTTAATTTGTTTCCAATATGTTTGCTTTTCCTAAAATGATGTTGCCATGCCATTGCCCATCCTTCATTTTGAATGTAAGGGTGTAATTATAAGAAAAATTCCTAGACATTGAATTACTTGGTCAAAGGGTAAGAGCATTTTTTAATTTCGATAAATTTTGCCTTCCTCAGATTTTCCAAAAACTTTTTATTATTGGTTCCTCATTCCTTTCTTTTCCACCATCACCAACTTCAGGTGAAGTAAAACTGTCAAAAATTCAGAAAAACGTGAAACAGAACATACAAGACAACGTCTCCTTGTTCAGTTTGGGGATAGGATTTGATGTTGACTATGACTTTTTGAAGAGGCTATCCAACGAAAACCGTGGAATTGCTCAAAGGATTTATGGAAACCAGGACACATCCTCCCAGCTCAAGGTAACATTGCTCTCCATTCCATCCCCCAGCCCTTACTGGAAGTCATCCAACTCCCGTATCTGTTGCCTAAAAGAAGACAGGTGCTCTTAATTGAAAATTGTCATCATTCGGTTGCAAAAATCAGAGAAGGAACGGTTCAGGAACTGAGCACCATTTTCGATTCCTCTTCACACAGTCCCCTCGCTCCCTTGTACTTAGGTGTCCCCCAAAAGCTTGTGTGAGACACTGCAGGAAGACTGAAGTGAAAGAGTTGGCTTATGAGAACCTTAACTCCATCCGTGAGTTAGTCCCCTTGTCACTGAAGGCTGGTGGGGTGTGGCTGGAGGAGGTGGGTCACGGGGGGCCTGACTTTGGAGAGTACATTTTGCATCTGGCACGGAGTTTCTCTCTGTGCTCCCTGGAGCTCCCAGGCCTTCCGCCATGATGTTCAGCCTCACCTCCAGCCCCAAGGAATGGAGCCGGCCTTCTATGGACTAAGACCTCTGAAACTGTGTGCACCCAAATAAACCTGTTCTCCTAAAATTGTCTTGTCAGGTCCTTTAGTCACGGCAGTGACAAAGCTGACTAAAACATGCACTAATGGGGAGATGGGAGCACACACTCCCCCACCTCCACCCCGCAACAGAAAGCTCTCCTGAGACTCCAGGAGCTTCTGCTGGCCCTCTCAGCCCACTGAGCCGTTGTTCCACCTATTGTGGTGGAAGATTTGAAGTGTACTGGCACCTTGAATATCTATTCTTTAATATGGACGTTTTTTTAAGAGAGAGGGACAGTGAGAGAGAGAGGGAAAGGAGAATCAATTTCATTTAGTTTTCCATCTGGTTTTCACTGCTCCAACACTTCGTTGTGTACGTGGTGCAGGGGTTCGAACCCGCGTCCTCACACATGCTAGGCATATGCTGTAACTGCTGAGCCACCACTCCAGCCCAAATTCTTTAATATGTAAAACAGATTAAATAGTGACCTGTGAGTTTCCTTAAATACAAAAGATACAAATTACTAGTTTATTTTATTAAGTGGATAAGAAAACTATGTTAGTGCCAGGCACCATATTTAAACCTGAAGACAGGAAAGGGACAAGGTTCTAATTTGGGATTACCAACCCGGCTGGTCTTTGTTATTATAGAGTTCTTGAGTTTTTCATGCTGATCATATCAGAAGCAGGCTTTGGGGAGGTGGGTTTTAAATATCGACAATGTTTCTAACAAGCCTTATTGTCTCCGTATCTCAGTTTTTTTCACCTAATAACCATGAGTATGTTTCTTTGTCCCAGAAATTCATGGGATAAATTAAGAAGTATCTGCTAAGTATGTAATAAACCTCAGAGAACAATGCTTTCAGTTACAATGATCTGAAAATAATTATTTCTCTTGTCTTTTTTTTCCTTCTGTTTTTATAAATTATAGAAATTCTACAACCAGGTCTCAACTCCACTGCTCCGGAATGTTCAGTTCAACTATCCCCACGCGTCTGTAACAGATGTCACTCAAAACAGTTTCCACAACTATTTTGGAGGTTCAGAGATTGTGGTGGCAGGAAAATTTGACCCCAATAAATTGGAACAAGTACAGAGCATTATCACTGCTACTTCGGTACTTCTGCTTGTCTGCTTATTCTGAGATACTAACTGGTCCCCCAGAGACAGTGAATTCTGTGTGCTAACAAGCTAATACTCTGCAAATCGCGTGTAGAGCAAAAGCCGTAACTAAAAGACAAGGCAAGAGGAAAGCTCTGCCATCTTCCCAATTCTTCAGCAAATCCTCACTTTTTTGCCCAAGCCCAAGCCAAGCCCAGTCCTCTGGAAGTGTGCACTTATCACCCCAAAACAGGTGTCTTCCATTTCCTTTGTATATCGCCAGAATGCATAGTGCCCTGGTTCACTCAGTGTGGGCTGGTTAACTATAAATCTGCTCCCTTGGAGTTCTTCACCTGTACCTTCCATCCTCTAGGCTAATACAGAGTTAGTCTTGGAAACCTTGGCCCAGATGGACGACTTGGAGGATTTTCTATCAAAAGACAAGCATGCAGATCCTGATTTCACCAAGAAATTGTGGGCCTATCTAACAATCAACCAACTGCTAGCAGAGAGGTAAGAAGGGAGGAGAACACGCTGCACAGATTTTTTGAAAAAGTGAAATGTTCACCTACAATATTTGAGATTGTGCACAAAAAGTTTGGAACCAAGAAAGATAGCAAATTAATATGGGGCTGTGTTATTAAATTCCACAGGCTCCCAGCATCTCAACTAAAGCTGAGTTAACTCTCTTTTTCGTGAAGGTATAACATACACAAAGTGTGATAACGTGTGTGAAGGGCATTCATGTTAAGTGTGCAGTTTAATTACTGTTTATATGTATATCACCCATGTAATCACCATCCAGATCCAGATATGGAACCAGTGAGGGCTCCCTTATTCTCCTTGCCCCACTTCCAGTGGAAATTAGTGTTCCGATTTCTGGCACATCAGTTAGTTTTGCCTGTTATAATCATGCAATCTGCTTCTGGTTTCTTTTACTCCATATGATACCTATGAGATTCATCCACATTGCTGTGTATATAAGTAGTTCATTTACATTTGTCTTTGAATACAGATTGTTGTGTAAAGACATTTAGGATTATGAGGCTATGATGTCCCTGAGTAAGGGTTTCCTAATGTTCATCTGTGTCACGCTGGCTTCTCAATGGAGTGGCATTCCAACCCTCCAACATTAAACTCTATCACTAGAGTAACGCATGGCTCTTCAATTCCCTGCAACAGAATTACATGGGAGTGGTTTGATTTAAAAAAAAAAAAGAACATTCCCAAGCCCCATTCCACCTGTTAGATCAGATTTCCAGGAAGATGAAACAGGCTGATCTGAACTAGGATGGGAAAATGAAATACCATTATATAACTGGATTCGCAGAGAAAATAAAATTCCTGATGTTGATAACATCATAAAAAATAAACAAGGCTGTAAGCTGTGGCTTTGAGAAATATCCCTGCCCCTCAGATAGAAGCACGGAGAATGTATTTAAAGGTATAAAGCAAATTGTGGTAGAAGTTAAATATTGATTTTTTTTTAAATCCTAGATCAGTGGTTGCAAGGGGTTCCCGGAAGAGGGCAAAGAATATGTGGAGCACAGAGCACTTTTAGGACAGTGACAATTATTCAATAGCATAGTACAGTGGTGGACGCATATCATCCATGTGTTCCAACCTTAGCATGAGCAACACCCAGAGTGAACCCTAATGTGAACGTTGACTTATGTGTCAATCAACATTCACCAGTTGTGGCAAATGTACCACTCTGATGGGAAATGTTCGTAGTGGAGCAGGCAGCCCATGGGGACTCTCCCCTTACCTTCTGCTCAACTTCACAGTGAACCTAAAGATGCTCTGAAAAAAAAAATAGTCTCTTTAAATACCCTTTAAGACTGCAGAGCTAGAGAAAATACTTAGCTTCATGGTGCCATTTAGCCTTTTTACCGCTCGCCTTGTGCACCCAGGTCTCCTGCCCAGGTCCGGTGGATGTTGGAAGTGGAGGTGGGTGGGCATGGGACCTGAGTTCATCCTTCAATGCAGAGGTGTTGTGTAATGTCTGTGTTTCCTGAATGCAGAAGCCTGGCTCCTACAGCTGCAGCCAAAAGGAAAATTACAAAAACAATCCTGCAGATGTCTCTCGAACATCACATTGTGACCCCACTTACTGCGATGGTCATTGAGAATGAGGCAGGGGACGAGCGCATGCTGGCCGACTCCCCTCCACAGGATCATTCCTGCTGCTCGGGTCAGTGTTTTGATGTGGGGAGGGACAGTACAGGGTAGCCTTCTTGTCCTGTATTGAGCTCCTGGCGCCTTTGCTCTGTCCCATCCCTAACCCACCTCTTGTTCCCAGCCTGTGTCCCTATGTGTCCTAGATTATATCTTAAACTTACTTAAGGCTGATTTATCTCTGTGATCTTTGAGCATTTTTACTCACATATCTCCCAAAGGAATTTTGAAAACTTATGAACCCCCACACTCATTTTTGAAAATAGCATTTGATTTTTTTTCATCTTATTTAAATAATTGCAACAAATATATTTCTGGCATATTGTAAATATTGACCCTGTAAAATAAAACTGCATCACTGATTAACATGTATCTAATGAAACAAAATACTTATTTGTTGCTCACCATCATTCATTTAAAAAATGCGTGAACTATTTTAACTATTGAAATATTTATATCATTCTTTTTTTCTAGTTGGACTTATATTTCCATTCCACTTTCCCCTCCCAAAATGTCTTAATGTAATTTTTACACATCAAAGTATTTTATTAATCATCCTGATTCCCTGCAAGAAAAATATTTACTTATTTTGTTGATTATTTTTTTGCTTATGTTTATTTAATTTTTAAAATTCTGACTTTTTCAATCGTTCTTCTGGATTGGATTTTATTAAAACTACTAAGTACTAGTACACATTGATCAAAATAACATCAATATGTTAAATATTTATGATCTACATAAGAAGTAAAATCTGATTGTAAATCACCATCTCTTATTGAGAAAAATGTGGCTTTGGATATCCATGGGTAAGTGTTACTTACAGACAGACTGAAAGAGACAGGATTCAGCATCAATTCTTCTTTAAAAAATGTTTACAGGCATAAGTGCTGATAAATATTGTTGACATAGATAAGTTAGATAGGAATGGAAAGGAAAGAACTGCTTGTAGTAATGTTATTCGCTTGTCTGAATTCTACCCAGTTTTCATGTCCAAACTCACATATAGATTCTAGCATTCAAAAAACTTTAATGATCTGTCAACAGATGATGTGAGTTCTTCTCCAATCTACCTGAAAGCAAAGAATGGGAAACCATCTGACTGGGAAAGGACATGTCACCTGTCATTGGAGTCAACCAGTTCTTTAGCGCTACACCAGTATTCAAATGGAGGCTTGGGTTCCAGGGACTTTGCTTTGGGAAAATTGCATGCCTTCCTTTTGTAGACTAGGAGAAGGAGGTCTTAGGAAAGAGTATATGCGGGGACTGGAGTGGTAGCTCAGTGGTTATGGCGTTTGCCCAGCATGCACAAGTACACAGGTTCAAACCCCAGCACCACATACACAACTAAGTGTTAGAGCAACAAAAGCCACATGAAAAACTAAATAAAATTGATTTTCTCTCTCTCTCACTCACTGTCCCTCTCTCTTAAAAAAAAAAAAAGAAAGGAAGGAAGGAAGGGAGAAAGAGTATATGTGGAAACTCAGAATCTACAAATGTCCTTAAGAACTGTCTTTGCCTTCTGTGTCCTATAGGAAGTCTCCAGGTAGCGCAAAGGGGCACAGAGCCAAGGCCAGAAGGGCATCCAGTTTACTAGTTCCTTTCCCTCTTTCTTGGGGACTGACTGGTCTTATTGGAACCTTGTCTTGAGAATGAGCTGCGCGCACTGGAGGGATTGCTGTCTGCATTTTTAATTTTGTTCAAGTGGGATGCCAAGTGTATTGCACTGGTCCAGGGTTCACAGAATTCTGGCTACTGACATCCCAATTACGATAGCCTGGAGCCCTCGCAATTAAATCAATCTGGGGAGAAACCTAGTCTGGGAACCTGCCTGTGTTTCTTAAAGCAGGGAGAATGAGTGGATACCAGAACTTTCTTTTATAACACAGCCTCTCCCACCAGTGGGGCACCTCCTCTTTGGGAAGTGAAGTTGGTTCAGCTTGTTGTTTGGCGAGTTCTAGGAAGATCCGAAGTCACCTGGGATATTATCTCCCCTGCCTAAGTTGAAGGTTGGGGCCTTCTCCAACCCTGCAGAGCGGTTCCTCCTACTGCCCACCCTCCCTCAGCTTCCGGATGCTGGGACAACTGTGTCACAGTTTCCCCTCCTGTGATGCCAGGGGAGGTCGGGGGACAGAGTACTCTGGAATAAAAGGAAGGGGATGGGGATGTGCCCAGCATGCATTAGGCCCTGAGTTCAATCCCTAGCACTGGGGGGAAACAGGGAGATAAAATGTTAGCCAAGAACGAACAAACAAACAAACAAAAACACCTTGAAAGTGTGAACAATTCTACGGAAACTGATGAGTACAGGCTTTTCGCTTGTTGTTTTTTCCGCACAGGTGCCTTGTATTATGGCAGCAAAGTTGCTCCAGGTTCCATCCCATCCTGGGCCAGGCCTTCCCCAACACCGGTGATGGCCATGCCTGCAGTAGCGGGGCAGCTGCTGGAGTCCACGCCCCCTCCACACGTAATAAGAGGTAAAAGAGCTTCCACACGCTGCTTCCACCTTCTCAAACTATTGCAATCCTGTGGTGCATTTCTGTACCTTAATGAAATGTCTGTGTGCTGAGGAAGTAAAGGACTTTACAGATATCTGCCTTCTGTGACAGCTCCATGCATTAGCCTGCCAGGGCTGTTGTAACAAAATACCACGGACTGGGCATCTCAACCACAGACAGTCATTAATCTCAGTTCTGGAGGCTGAAAGTCCCAGATCAAAGTGTCTGCAAGGTCGGCTTCATTCTGAGGCCAATTGCTTGGCTTTTGGGTGGCTGTCATCTGGCTGGGTGCCAGCCAGATGTCTGGAGTAAGTCCCAAAGCCCCGCCTAGGGTGGGTTTTTTGAACTGTGCATGGAAGGATATTCCCTATAGTTCCTCGAAAGAGCAGCTGCTTAGACTCGGTGGAATGTAGACTGCTCTATCAATCAAGAGCTCCTCACGACTAATTGCTCAAGAGCGCATCTACCACACACCAGGCATTGTACTGTGACTGGAAGCGGCTGAGGCTTTGGTGGCTATTTTAAGTGACCTCATCTCACTTCTCTAGCTTATCTATTTTATGTCTGCTTTATTTTTCTTTTCTGTATTTGGCAACTTGAAAAGCATCTCTATTTTACTTAAAAAGTATATCTAGCATATTGTGTTTTTTAATGTGTTTTATACATATGCATGTGTTTCTTATTTCTTGTGTATTTCTTATTCAGTATGATCTTTAGTATTTAGCCTAGCACATATGTGATTGGTACAAAATCAATATCCGGAAGCTGGAGTGGTGGCTCAGGGGTTGGAGTGCTTGCCTGGCATGCGTGAAGACCCGGGTCAAACCCCAGCCAGCACCACATACACAATTAAGTGTTGGAGAAACAAGGGCCAGATGTAAAACTAAATACAGTTGATTTTCTTTTTCTCTCTCTCTTAAAAAAATAAATAAAAATAAGAAAATAAAAATAAATTTTAAAAAATGCTGATAGATGTTCAAGACAAAAGAACAATGGGGTATGAACTGCTGGATCCCCAATGCCTACCACAGACCTAATAACAGATCCTTCTTCTGATTAAATTAGAGGTATTTGGGAATAAAGTACTGTTCAAAATCATCTTTCATTTAATGATTTTGTGTTTTCATTTTCCACGCATGTTTTCCAGTTGAAAATGACCCACATTTCATCATATACCTGCCAAAAAGTCAAAAGAATATTTGTTTCAATATTGACTCAGAACCTGGAAAAATTCTCAATCTGGTTTCTGATCTGGAATCAGGTAACATAAAAAGAGATATTTTAATTAGACAATTAGATAATTTTCATGCTTCCTTATCACTACCTGGGATTTCTTTCTCTTAACAGAAATTTTATATTTTTAAAATGCTCTTAATTAGTGAAAAATTAAATTATAAATATATTCTTAAGAGTTTTGAACAGGGGCTGGAGCGGTGGCTCGGCGGTTCCGGTGCTTGCGTAAGTACATGGGTTCGAACCCCAGTGCGACGTACACAGCCAAGTGTCGGAGCAGGGAAGGCTGCATGAAAAACTAAATAAAAACTGATTCTATCTCTCTCTTTCTCTCACTGTCCCTCTCTCTTTATTAAAAAAAGAGTTTTGAACAATTATAATTCAAAACTTATGCTCTAAGGATAAACTAGCTTATCTTATTGTAATATAATTACTTCATAATAAAAGATCAGCTACAAAGTGAGATATATAAAGAAAACATAAATTCTGAAGCAAAATAATAATAGTTTTCTCAAATTGTCAAGTCTTATAAATTTGAATTATGGTGCCCATACATACAAAAAAAATAAAATAAAAACATGGACCACAAGAGAAAAAAAATGTTTTTTTCTTCTACAGGGATTTTAGTGAACGGTCAGCTTATTGGTGCCAAGAAGCCTCAGAATGGAAAACTAAGAACCTATTTTGGAAAACTTGGATTTTACTTCCAAAGGGAAGACATGAAAATAGAAATCAGCACTGAGACCATCACCCTGATCTATGGTTCTCGAACATCCATCTTGTCCTGGTCTGACACTGCTCATATCGTCAATCAGAGGTCAGTCTTACTCCATCTCAATCAATGCCTGCCCTTGACACATGACTACACAAAGAAATCTGAATATCAACAATAGCAACACAGAACTTAAATTAAAAGACTGAGACTCGGAAAAAAAAAAAAAAGAACTTAAATTAGCCATTTTAAGTATCAGGAAGTCAAAGCTCATGAAAGTTGTGCTGAACTACTACACTCTTCCTGGTAGCAGGGACCACGCTTTTTGGTCACCATTGTGTCTCACCGCCATGCCCAATGCATAGCATACAGTAAGTGCTCAATACATGTGTGCTGAATCAGTGAACAAACTCATCAACTGACGCAGGGAGCGTGCTCCAAGCACTACAGGTCTTACACACAGTATCTTCCCAATTAGTATTTGTTAATTGATTATTTACCTATAATCATGCACATTGGCAGTATTTTAGAGCTAAGGGTTAAAAGAACAACATCTGGTAGCGAAACTGTGGCAAAGTTCTTAGAAAACCAGTGGGATTGTACTGGGAGAAATGGAGAGCATATATTGGAGGTGAGAATGACTTGCTAAAAATATCCGGTCTGGAATCCTTTCCTTCCATGTTGCCTTCCACCCTAGGGTGCTTGTCTCTGTGAAGAAAGGAAAAGCTGTGACTGTCACTCTGGATAAGGACATGTCCTTCTCTGTCCTATTGCATCGTGTTTGGAAGAAGCATCCGATCAACGTGGACTTTCTGGGCATCTACATTCCCCCCACAAACAAGTTTTCAGCTAATGTGCATGGACTGTTAGGTAAAGTATTTCCCAACCATCTGGCATGCACAGGGGCACTCTTGGGCTTTAGTGACTTGACGACAGTAGTTAGAAGTTGGGGAGGTAGCGGGTGTGAACTCAGGAGCAGAGGATGCACAGAGTGTGGCAATTAAGGAATAAGATGGCTGGGACCATTTGCCCTTCCAGACAAGGGCATCTAGGGCCAGAGTTTCAGTGTCACAAACTGGGCAAGTTAAGAGAAGGGTCAGAAACATTTTAAGTTTTATGCTGAAGATTTTTTTGTAACTTAGGAGAGGTGAACTACTTATTAGAAAGTCTGTAATAAGAGAGCGTTCAGGACAATATTCCTCGGTATTTTAAGAGTTCAAACATAAGCATATGATGTCACAAACAAATGTGTTCCTATGGTTTGACCTATGCTCTCCAGTACTGACCTCACCCTCATCCCGCCATCAGATGGGTGGTGAATCTACTGATGGTCCTAAGTGATCACGGGAGATCAGCTTTCAGGAATGACCCCTCTCTCCCATTGCAGCTCCTTTTACCTCTCCAAGTGTCTTGCTACCCTAGAAATTCTGGAAGGGGGGCCAAAATGTCATTTGGATCCAATGACGGGCCTGTCATTGTATCACATGTAACCTTGGATTACATGTGAATAAATGTCTGCACTTTGTTTTGCTAGGCCAGTTCATGCATGAGCCAAGGATACACATCTTCAATGAGAGACCAGGCAGGGACCCTGAGAAGCCCGAGGCAAGCATGGAAGTGAAAGGACAGAAGCTGACTGTCACCAGGTAGGCCTTGGATGTCTAAGGCAGTAACAAAAAAGGTTCCCTGTAGGATTGAACTCGTGCAGCAAAAAAGAACAGCAAGTAAAGCTGATCTTTTTAAATGCAACATACAAACTTTATTTAACAAAAGTAACAGGTAATGTCAAACAGGGCTGTATATTAAAAGAAAAACTGACCAGAAGAAATTTTATCTTAAATATCTTACAATAACCTACGGAGCTCTGTTGCTATGAAGAATACAGCTCCTGCACAGGTATGGACGAATGATTTGTACATTTTTCAAGTATTCACTGAATACTACCTTTTATACACATACACATTAAATTTGTGAAAGATTTAACTGATGATCCCAGACACACTTCATTTTTGTTGCTCTTTTGTAAGAGTATGAAGTATATCGTTTTTGACTCATGAACCATGTAATGAACGGAGCCCAAACTCCGTTGGACACCAAGTCTCCATTCCTCTTCACACATTAGATGAGTTTTGGGTACTTGTTTGGAAAGTTCCCTGGATAACATGACATGCTGGTACTCATAGAGCTCATTGAAGTACTTGTCCGAGTAGATCTGCTTGTGGGCCATACCACTGGCGCACAGTGGGGCTGAAACCAGGCAAATACCCAAAAAAAGCTGTTTTAAGCACTACCTCCATCAAACTCCATAACACATCAGGAGTTTACAAAACATAAAATTTCCACGAGGACACTTCATATGGCCCACTTTAAATGTCAATAATGACGATATGTATAAGTGTGCATTATGAAATGCTGATTAATTAATGTATTGTTCTTATCATACATTAGAGGCTCTCTGCTCACAAGTTGGATAATGGAAAAAGTTAACAAACGGAAGAAATCATAAAAATACTCACAAACCACAGTGCTACAAGGAAAAAAGTATATTTTTATGTAAAGGCTTCTTTTTGAGTATGGATTTACTGAATGCATTTTTGTGTAGCTATTCTTACACAAATCAAATCCATATGCTTCAATTTGAAGTGAGAACTCACACACTTGTAAAACATTCTTAAGTGTTAAAATTCTTACTTTATAATTTATTCCAGTCTTTAACAGTTGTCTCACCCATGCCTAATTTGATATCATTTTAAAGCAGTTTTTGTCTTCAGTTTTTATAAAGCAGCCAATTTTGCTTTATTAGAAATGACTCTTCCTAGCTGGGTGCTGTGGTGCATGCCTAGAATCCCAGCTACTTGGGAGGCTGAGGCAGGAGGATGGCAAATTCTAGGCCAACCTGAGCAATTTAGTGAGATCCCAAAATAAAAAATAAAATAAAACAAAAAGAGCTGGGGATGCAGCTCAGTTATAGAGCACCTCTGGGTTCAATCCCGAGTACTGAAAAAAAAAACAAACAAAGAAACAGACAAACTTTCTGCACACAAATGTCTTCCACACACTTATTAATCAAATCATAAATCATAATTAAGTCATAAAAGTAAAAGTGCCACCACATAAATTTTGTGAACTAAATGGGATTTTTTGTTGTTGTTGTTTTTTAAAGAGAGGGATAGTGAGAGAGAGAGAGAGAGAGGGAATCAGTTTTATTTAGTTTTTCATGTGGCTTACGTTGCTTTGACACTTACTTTGTTGTGTACATGGTGCTGTGGTTCGAACCTGCATCCTTGTGCATGCCAGGCAAGTGCCATAATGGTAGAGCCACTGCCCACTCAGCTAGTTTTGGTTTACTAGCTAAAGAACAGTGGCCTGATGGCCAAGGGTTGAGTACCAGTTAGTAACAGCGGTCAATGACACGAAGCTTTGGTAAAAGAGCATCTATCTAGGGCTTGGCTCATAGCTCAGTGGTTAAGTGCTTGCCTAGCAAATGAGGCACTGGGTTTGATCCTCAGCACCACATAAAAAATAAATAAATAAAATAAAGATACTTTGTCCATCTACAAAAACGACGACGACAAAGAGCATCTACCCTATGATAAGAGGTCAGTGCTGGGGCCTCAACTTCATCTACTGTATGTATCTCAGGATACATAAGTGAAACAGTTGACCTGTGGGCTACACAGTTCTATACTTGTAGGGATCGTTAATAGCCATGTGCTGTATACCTTGTCATATCATTGGCTTCTTCGTCCTTCAAGTGGAGGACACAAATCTCTTCAAACAGCTGGTATCACTCTTAAATAAAACATGTATGCAAGAAGTCAGAGGTCCCTCAGGTGCATTCTCAAGTTGACATGAGGCTAGTCTACAACATTTTGGTGTTGTGTTCTTGTCTTTCCACGTGCATTGATTGGCAGCTGTTTGCCTTGCTGGAAGGGTTTATAGGGGCCAACCTGCAGGAGGGTCATTTGAGTAGTATGGACACACTGCATATTCTCTGTTCTTCAAAACAGCAGTCTGACAGTTCATACAACTTGGGGAGCAGGGATGGGGTGGGGTGGGGGAAGACAAAGGTAATAAAAAGGCACAAAGACAGCAAGGGAAAAGGGGGTGTCTTGTTTCTAGCTATGCCTGATCTGTTCCCTAACCATGTATACCATTTTCCTTGCAGAGGATTCCAGAAAGACTACAGAACAGATATAGTGTTTGGAACAGATGTTCCTTGTTGGTTTGTGCACAACAGTGGGAAAGGTTTCATCGACGGACATTACAAGGACTACTTTGTGCCTCAGCTCTACAGCATTCTTAAGTGGCCGTAACGGTTTATAGTTTTGGAGGTTCACTATATAAATACGCATTTTCCCCTGCCACTTTTGCGGTCATTCCTCAGTTGAATAGTTAAAAACAACCCCAGGTGCCATGGAGGTTTATAAAGCCTGTTCAACATATTTGAAGCAAATAAATATTTTGCAAAGAAACTTTATGATTTTGTTGCATTCTTTAGATGCTAAGGTGTATTAATCGAGGTGATGTAAAAGAGAGCTGCTTTGGCAAGTCAGACTGGCATCTAGACAGAGCCCCAGATTTGCGATAACTTCACTATTTTTGAATGTCAGGTCCTTGACCTTACAGATAGCACATTTTTACACTGTTAATTACATAAGAAGTTTGATGATGAGGTTATTTGTGAACATGGAAAATGAATAGGGTACATTGTTCAATCTTAGTTGCTTGTGGAGATTTATACTTAAATCCTGTCAGCCTCTTAGGTCAAGGTAGTTGAAATGACCTGATATACTTTATCAGGATTCTCTCCATAGAGTTGGCCCCTGATGTCTTTTTCGGTTTATGAGTCCTGGACATGTCAGAATTCTCCAGAAAAATAAAACCTCTAAGAGATTTAATAAAAAGAATTGGCTCATGTGATTATGGAGGCTGGTAAGTCCAAAATCTGCAGAGTGAGTCAATACTTCAGGAGACCCAGGAGAATTGAAGTTTACAGTTCAAGTCCACTACTTTAAAATCTAACCTCACACAAACATCCAGAATGTTTGGCCAACCATCTGGGAACCCGTGGGCCAGTCAAGCTGACATAAAATTAACCCTCAGGATGACTCAGTTGATCAACCAGTTTCTGTCCAAAGCTATTCTCCAAAAAAGATAGACAATTTATTGAGTAGGTGTGTGCTGATTTAATGACAATTACCTGACAGTCCTGCCTCCTGGTATTATTTCCAGATCACCTTGGAGTTTCTGTTACTTCCAAATTCTTCATATAGTTAATATGGCTCGGGTTACTACCTCAGATGGCTAATCACCAGATTCTCTGAAAACGCCCTGTCTGGGAATCAAGTACCAGAAAAATTTAACACAGTGTGATCTGTCTTTCTCAGCACTCCTTGTAGAACTTTTGTTTGTACTTGAACAATTCCTAATAGTAATCTCCCTTACATTCTACACTTCATGTGAGACTTTATTTCAATATAAAGTAGTAAATTCTGACCTTACCAAAAGCTAATGACATTTATAAGGCGGAATGAATAAATATCCAAATTCGAAGTGAAACCAGGTGGCTTTATTATGCCCGTATTAGTATTAGATTTGGGTGATAGATGCCAATCTAATCTTTTAAAATTCTGTGCTTCCCCTTGTTTATAACTTTCCTTTAAAAAATCAATTCCTTGGGGCTGGAGTGATGGCTCAGCAGTTATGGCACTTGCCTGGTAAGTGCAATGACGTGGGTTCAAACCCTAGTACCACGTACACAATGAAGTGTCTGAGCAACAAAATCCACATAAAAACTGAATAAAATTCTCTCACGGTCCTTCTCTCTTAAAAACAAACAATCAATTCCTAAAGTACATATATTCTTGAAGTCCATATTGTTGAAATTGTACTTAAATTTTTTAAAGGTACATTTTTATGAAATTATAAGAAAACTCATTTGTAAAATTCATTTTTCACCTTAGAAAGTAGGCAAAACTCCCTTTGGAGATATCCAAACCATATTTGAAAAAGCAACTGAAACTCTTTAGACTAATTGCAAAGTACTGAAATGTGATTACATCTATAATTTAAAGATAACCAGGGTGCTGAAGAAATAAATGGAAAAATGTCAACTATGATACATTTAAAAAAATTCAATGTCTTTTCCATTTTCTATTTCAAAAACACTGATCTTAAAACACTAGTATTCAACATAAACTTCAAAAGTGGGTTTCAATAATTAATTCTGCTACTGAGTAAAAATCTTGACTTTAAAACATCTACTATTATAGTTTGATTCCTAGTATTTTATATGTTTTCAGTTTTAAAAATGGTGAAAATTCAGGAGTTCATATTTATGTGCAGGATATTGGGTAATAGATTAGATTTAAAATCAAATCCACATATAATTTAAATGATTAAACTTTAATTAAAAGCTAATGTTTTTAAATTCATTGTCTATAAAAATAACCTTATTAATGACTTCACACATATCCCTCTTGAAACCAGAAATAGGCTATCTCTTTATAGTTAATTTTGAGTTTTAAGGGAATAGTAAACTTTTTATTTCAAACAAAGGAACCAAATTAATGGGAATAATTGGAAAAAAAAACCAACTATCCCACTGGCTACCTCCTGATTAGCTTCTGAAAGTATATGCTTTTCAGTGATACAGAAAAACAGGCTGACAATGACCTAAGAATGTTTGCTTATTCTCTGGAGCATCTCACAATGGTTGATCAGTATTTGGTTTTGTGTAGCGTACAGGCATCCAGTTCAAATCTCAGCTGGACCAATACAGAGCTGCTGTTGTAAGACATATTAACTATCTTTAGGACTTATGCAGCCTACGTTCAAAAAAGTATTAATCACACAGTCACCATGAAAGCAATTAAATATAGGTGTCTTACTATCAGGAAAATGCAAGTCTTATGTTTGAAAAACATGGCTCAGATCATACCTTGGTCACAGTGTGTTTGTTTTTAAATTAGCTTTAAATTACTGTGTTTTTTAATTATTGAAAATAAAAGAACTTTTTTTTCTTAGGGTAGGAAGATATCAATCCAAAGAAGTGACTAAATGAACAGAATTAAAAAGCATCGCAGTCAAGGTGTGGTAAAAATGAACTAAGAATCAGGAGTGACTTCAGTGTCTGCTGGTTTGCCCGAGTTACTCTGCATGCTCTAAGGATCACTTAATGCATGAAATGCATCTTTTAGCTAGCCTTACCCTTAACGGAGGCGATACAAGTGACTCCAAAGACCCAGTAAAATCAAATAAAAAAATCCCCGGCTGCCTAGCAACGTGCATATCATTACATGCTATTAAGAATTTAGGAGGCTGGGCTGGAGCAGCGGCTTGGCAGTTAAGGCGCTTGCCCAGCATGCTCGAGTACGTGAGTTCAAACCCCAGCACCACATACATAATGAAGCAACGAAAGCAACATGAAAAGCTAAATAAAAACTGTTTCTGTCTCTCTCTTTCTCACTGTCCCTCTTTCTTTAAAAAAAAAAAAAA
The DNA here is from genome assembly GCA_004027875.1 of Aplodontia rufa. Taxonomy (NCBI): domain Eukaryota; kingdom Metazoa; phylum Chordata; class Mammalia; order Rodentia; family Aplodontiidae; genus Aplodontia; species Aplodontia rufa. Next base: position 110,835 of record PVKS010000868.1, on the reverse strand, counting down.
AAAAAAAAGAATTTAGGAGGTTGGACCGGTGGCTTCGTGGTTGTGGCACTTGCCTGGCATGGGTGAGGATGCGGGTTTAAACCCCAGCACCACATACACAATGAAGTGTCCGAGGAATGAAAGTCGCTTGAAAAACTAAATAAAATTGATTCTCTCCTTCTCTCTCTCTTAAAAAAAAAAAATTTAGTATTTTTTTCTATATTATTTTTATTGGTGCACCACAGAAGTACATAATGGTGGGATTTGTTGTTACATATCAGTACATTCACAAAATATAGCAGTATAATTTGGTCAATATTGTTCCCAAGTATCTTTTTTTCCTAATACTCCTTCACTGGCCAAATTTATTTGGTGACTTTTTCTGTACTATTCGCATAAGAGAAAGAAAAAGCAAAAGTGTTTCCCTTTCATGGCATAATAATTCATTTATACAACTAATATATCTAGGGTCACATTGGACAAACCAATGACTAATATTCAATTAAAGCTGACTCATATTCTAACCCTGTGCTTCCATTTTACCAAAGTAGGAACTGAGGTGTATACTGGTATCACTGAGTAATCTCTTAGACCCAGCAAAGTCACAACAGATTTTTAACTAAGTACTCTGCATTATGGAGTTTATCACTGGATGACCATTTCATTTGAATGTCGCGAATACTCTCAATTCCTATACGACACGCACCTTGGATGGACACCTGCTTCTCATTCTTATAGCTCAAGCACCTAGTATAGTGGCTTACATACTAGGGGTGCTCAGTAAGCATCTACTGAATGAATGCGACTCAATTATGTAGACAAAAGCTAACAGATGGTTGGGGCTGGAAGAAGATAGCAGAAGGCAAGGGGGAAATCAGCAAAGAAGGCAATGGAATTTAATGGTATTCTAACAGAATATTCTGGGATTTGGTCTTCCAGGGTAGCAATCAGGAAAACCAATGAAAAAGAATAGCTTCCCATAAAATGAAAAGGCAAAGCCACTGCTTGGAGAAAATATTTATAAAGATATGTCTGATGAAACTGTTATTTAAAAAAAAAACTCTTAAAACTGAACAAGAGAATGAATTGCCCAATTTAAAAATGGGCAAAAGGTCTGAAAAGATACTCTACCAAAGAAGATAAACAGACGATAAACAAGCAGAGAAAGAGATCCTCAACATCATGTCATTAGGGGACTGCAAATTAAGACAATGAGATACCACTACACACACATGAGAAGGTCCAAAACCCAGAATATGGACACCACCAAATGCTGGTAAAGATGCAAAACAGGAACTTTCATTTATTCCTGCTGGGAATGCAAATAGTAAAACCACTTTGGAAGAGTTTGGTGGTCTCTTACAAACCAACCATACTTATTTCAAACAAAGGAATCAAATTAATGGGAGCAGTTGGAAACAACTATCCCACAGACCTCCTGATTAGCTTCTGAAAGTATTTGCCTCGCACCCAGGATGTTTGTAGCAGCTTTATTCAAAAATGCCAAAACTTGGAAGCAACCATGGTGTCCTTCAGTAGCTAAATGGATGAATTATGGAAGATTCAGACAACTGATATTTTTATTCATCCTTAAAAAGAAATGAGGTATCAGGCCTTGAAAGACATGGGGGAATCTTAACTGCATATTATTAAGAGAAAGAAGCCAATCTGAAAAGGCTACAGACTGTATGATTCCAACTATATGACATTCTGGAAAAGGCAAAACTATGGAAATCATAAAAGGAGCAGGGGTTTGAGGGCTGGAGAGGTACGAACAGGCAGAGCACAGAGAAAGTATTATGTATGACACTATAACAGTGGATATTATGTTATTATACATTTGTCAAAACCCATAGAAACTGCTTTAAAAATATTTTTTTTAAAAAAGAATAGTTTATGATGCTTCAAAAAGAAAAGCCACTATAAGACCTGATAGTGGGTATCTTCTGGCACACCACTTCATGTAACCAGTATTGGCCTAAGGACTTGGTGGAAAAAAAAAAAACGTTCTGTAGTCTAGGATCACATTTTTGTATTTCAGATTTTTTTTTAATTGAACTTAACATGAAGTACACTATTTCATTTTGAGATGATTTCAGGAAGATAGAGGAAACAAATATGAGAGGTAGGAATGAATCATTTCTCTCTGAAGAAAATCAGTGAGTTGATTCCAAAATTAAGGATTTTGGGAATGTAGATTAATTTGTCACATTTCTCAGTACAGTATTATCAAGAATTATGCTCCTTATTGAAATTCTTCAGGCCACATTCATGCTAGAGCCAGCTTCAAATGCTTGGCTACATTTACCGATACTACTTCTCCTTGACATTTACTGAATACCTACTACGTGCCAAGCTTTATGTCTGACACTTCATATGTATTTCCTTTCTTTTTTTAATCTTAAGTATTCTCTCTAGCTCTAATATTAACCTTGCATGGACATTATTTTTGACAATTTACACATTGAAATTATTATGATTCAAGTACGCTAACTTTCTAAGATACACAGCCAGTGAACAGAATGGTTAACATTCAATCAATATGTCTGTCCAGCATCAAGACCTAATTGTTCTCCATGAAACCACACTGTTGAGTTATTTGGGAAAGACTTTAACCTATTCCTGAACACTTTTTGAAAAGCTACTTACATTTTCTTGAACTATTTCTTATTCTTCCTCTTATATTTCTACTCCCAGCAGATATTCTCCCATCTTCTAGTAACAAATTATCAGCCCTTCCCTACTCTCATTCCCAGCCAGGTGGCCCAGGGACAGGTATACAGTACTGGTCTGGCCAGCCAGCATGTCCCACCCTTTTCTTTGGAATGACTTGTCCAGGTATGGCCTAAAAAGAGTATTGCAGGCCTTCTGTATGAAAAGTTATAAAAGATTGGTGCTGCTGAAAGGTGAAATGTAAACCTGGAGACATCAGGAGTCATTTTGCTCTTGTAACAATGCCTGAGAATGGAGTCCACACAGAACAAGCACCAATAAGAGACCATTCACACTTGGACCCTACTGCACCTGCTCATGTTCAATTATAGCCTGTTCTGGGGTGGTAAGCACAAGTAAATATGAGGTGGGTTTCCAGACTTCGGCATCCCAAAAGAACACACTGCTTCATTTATTTAAAAATGGGTAGTTCGACATTGCTGGCGTGATGTAGCCACTTTGTAAAACCATTCAGTTCCTCAAAAATATTAAGCATGATATCAACTAATGTGACTATGCAATTTTCCTCCTAGGAATTAAAAGCACACATCCATACAAATATGACAATGCATTCATTATTCATGATAACCAAAAAACAGAGATAACCAAAATGCCCATCAACTGAAAAATGAATAAACAAATGTAGTCTATCCACACAGTGGAATATTATTTGGCAATAACAACAAATGAAGTACTCCTACATGCTACATCATCTACAAATCTTGAAATGATCCAGCTAAAGGTAAGAAGTCAGTCTTAAAAGACCACATGTTACATTATTTCATTCACTTAAAATGTCTAGACTGGCAAATCCATAAAGACAGAAAGTAGATTAATGGTTGCCAGGAACTGGGGAGGGATTGGGAGAAATGAAGATTGTGCACAGGGGGATAAAAATATCCTAAAAAATTTAAATAGTGGAGATGGCTGCACCACTCTGTAAATATAGGAAACCACTGAACTGTACATTTTAAATAGGTAAATTGTACGGTGTGTGAATTATATCACAATAAAGCTATTATATTTATAGCTTTGCTTTTTAAAATTTATACTTGAAGTTCAATTTTACTATTCTTGTATGGAAAATATAAATTTAGAGTATATGAAAGATTTCCTCCAATTGTATGAGTCTAAATTGTCCAATATAAAACACTCTCCAGTAACATTCTTTAATGAAAATAAAAATGTCAAGGAAATATTACAAAAGAAAAAAACAAGGAAAAATTACATATTTTTGATACTTTAGTAGACATAATTAGATTTTTCTATAAGTTTCACTAAATAACTATACAGTAATATTTAAATAAATCCATTTGTTTTATATAAAAGAAATACCCTAACACAGTAGAGTCTCATAATGCCTTGGCAAACACCAATTTGATGCTTTAGAATTTTAATGTACTGTTAACAAATTTTCAAACTTAGGCAAGTTTAGAAATGTCTTCATATTGAATTCCTTCAACTCTGCGTCCTTTTAAAGGGCCCTACAAATTAAAATCGAAGAAAAGGTTAAAAACACATGTGCTTTAAAGACAACAAAATGACACCACACTTATGGATACAAATTTCCATACCCCTAGAATATCATTAGGTAGTTAATATTTCTATACACCCATGAATTTTAAAAACGATCATATTTCCTTCAACATTTGAATATGGGATCAGTAGATACTGTGACAGAAACTCCTCAGCTGTGCAGTGTCTCCTCAGTTTCCTGGATAAACAGCTATCATGCCTGGTTCCCCTCATGGGTTGGTATGGCCATGGAGTGAGCTCCAGCCCCTAGATATGAACAGAAGTGATGGCCTAGCCACTCTAGCCTTCCACACACAACCTGTCATGCTCCTCTGTGGCTTGCCTGACTTGGCAACTGCACTTCTGGACATGGAAAATGCCACCTCTTGAAGATGGTGGAGCTACTAGCTGGAAGACCCTGGCTTCACAAGTCACAACTTAGAAAAGAGCTTTTCCCTCAAAAAGAATACCTGTTTTCGACTTGGTACATTTCTACCACATTTATACCGTTGTCCATTTTGGTTTTTTTTTAATAGCAAGCACTACATATACTCAAACTAGTACATCTAGGGTAGCTGTGATAGTTAAGGCTGGTCTCTATTACAGAAAAAGGGTCTACCTTTAAATATATTTTCTTTCTCCCTTTATAACCAACATAAAGCAAAAGGGGAAAACTTCAAAGGTTGATGTATCCTGGGAATACGGGAGCTAAGAGTACAGGTTCCTGACCCACACTGTCCAGGTTCAACTCCCACAAGCACAAGTGGCTTAACCTCTCTGCACTACAGCTTCTTACTCCCCTAGTGGGTATAATAGTAGTGTCTACATTATCAAGTTAATATTATACATATTAAATACTTAGAACAACACTTAGAACATTACATGGGTATAAGCACAAGGATTATCATGCTTATTATTGAATCTTTTGGGTACAATTTGAATGCTGACTCCCCCCGCCTTGCAAAGCATAACATGATGATAATGACAATGATAACGACAATGACAATGATGACTAATCCTGGACTGAGAACTTTGATATTTTTTAACCAAGAATCATAACTTTTCTTAAAATGCTTTTCAAAGTGTTAGTTTTTAAAAATATAATGATTATATTAAAGAAAATAAGTTCCCAGATGAAGCATGACCCAGACTGAATTTTTCATGCCTGAATTTAATGGTCTATGGTCAATTACACTTGTCTGATAAGAACCACAAATCTGAAAAATAAGAAGGGAGCCAGACATCTGAGTTCATTAGACAAAAAGCTATATTTAGGAATACTGAATAATGTATTAGTTATTAAGAATCTGCTCTCTGGGGGCTGGAGCAGTGGCTCCGCAGTTATGGTGCTTGCCTGGCATGCACAAGGATACAGGCTCAAACCCCAGCATCATGTACAAAATGAAGTGTTGGAGCAACAAGAGCCACATGAAAACTAAATAAAATTGATTCTCTCTTTCTCTCTCTCTCAGTCTCTCTTTAAAAAAAAAAAAAAAGAAAGAAAGAAAAGAAAAGAAATCTGCTCCTGGGTTGGGCATTGTGGCACATGCCTGTAATCCCAGTGACTTGGGAGGCTGAGACAGGAGGATCCCAAGTTCAAAGACAGCCTCAGCAACTCAGGGAGGCCCAAAACAACTTAGCAAGACCCTGTCTCAAAATAAAATACAAAAAGGGATGGGGATGTGGCTCAAGGGTTGAGAGCCCCTGGGTTCAATTCCTCATAGCCCCTCTCCCCCAAAAAATCTGTCTCCTGAAATAATAATAATAAAAAAAAAAAGCAGGAAAAACCATTTGAAAAGTTACTCAAAGAAAACATGGGGAACCTGGTACAATGGTTCAGCAGTTGGAGCACTTGCCTGGCATGCACAAGGACCCAGATTCAAACCCCAGCACTACGTATACATCTAATTGTCAGAGAAACAAAGGCCAGATGGAAAACTAAATAAAGTTGATTCTCTCTCTCTTTTTCTTTAAAAAAAAAATGAAAGAGAAAAAGAAGAAAATATGGGGACATAAGAGGCATTTTTGTTGTTGTTTAAATAGTGGCAGGCTGAAAAAAGTGAGGGGAGAGAGATGGAAAGAAACAAAAACTAGGAGGTGGGCTTCCTCCTCTGGAAGCAACCAACTTGAAAGTTTTTTCTTGTTGTTTTGCTCCATGGCTCTATCTCAGAACAACCCTGTGAGCAACTAATGCATCAGAAAAGAGGGAACTGTGGGTTTATGGTGAGTGAGGGAAGAAATTAGCTTTTGATGAAGATCATACCAACCATGAACCCAGATATCAGGACAGAAGCTAACATGTGCTCACATGTCCAACCCATGGAAGGCTGCTTTCTGTTTCCTGGGGATGAAACCATGAAGCAGGCTCCACATGGATAAGATCATGAAACTAAAAAGTACAGGACAATCTGTCAAGGAAATGTGGGAGTTTCACTTCATATTGACCGAGTCAAAGAGAAACACTTAAGACTGTCAAAAAACCCAAATCTATAAACTTGGTCAGACTGATATTCCTCAATGCCAGGTAAAAATCCTCTTTCCTTTTTACCCTTACATTTGGGAAAAGACAGTTTCTATGAAAGTATTATAAGGATGGAAAAAAAAATTTTGTTTAATTTACTGAAGTGTTATTTTTTTATTAGATGTATACAGAGATACAATTGTATTTTTTTTAAATAAAGATCTAAGTGGTTTTCTGAAAAAATTTTCTCAGACAAATTAGGGAGCCTTTGATCTCCAAAAAAGAACATATAAAATTTGACAATTAAGTGTAATTTTTTTTTAAATTTTTTGAAAAGAGCCCAAACTATCATCGGATTCTCTGAGGGGTCTGTTGCCCTTCCCCAAAACTAAAACTTACTGTACTGGAGAAGAAATTTCTTTTGTTTTGAGAAAGATAGAGCACTAATTCAGAATACTAAGAAAAAATCTTTCTTTCTGAAAAAAAAAATCTTGGGCCTCACCCACAGACCTGTCAGTGAACTAAGTTTTAAGTTGATAAATAATTTCATTTATATTTCAGAGTTCTTGAAGTTGCTGGGGTCTTGAAATTCCTTATGAAAAGAGGGGGACATTTTGAAAACCTAAGATACCTGTGGCTCCTTCCTCATCAACTATGACACTTTCCCCACTAACTTTACTACATCTAATTGAATATTATATTAGATGTGTGAAAAAGTCACATATAAAACTGTTCATCTTGTATAATTTTATAAAACATAAAGGCTAGAAAGAAACACACTGAAATATTAACAGGGATTATCATTGGGTTGCAGAATTATGGGCAATTTTTTAGAATTACTTATATTAAACTGTATTTATCAGATTTTATATAATGAGTACTCATGAATTTGTAATGAGAAAATAAAATGCTTCATCAAGGACAGAGACACTGGAAAAAATAAGCTTACAGATTTGTAAATAGGCAGGAAGGCAAACAAAGACCCCATACTCTAAATTAAAACAAAGTCGAATCCAATTAAAAAGAACTAATGCACATTTTCATACCATTTTCAAATTTTTGTCTTTATGTAAACAAACTTACAGTTTCAATGACTATAGTAGCTGAAAAAGTCTTCTCATTGATGGATTCTAGGGTACCTTCATTTCCCCTGTATCCTCCATTTAAAACTAGAATTCTTTTTCCTACAATAGAAAATATAAAACCTAATACAAAGAAACTAATTTTTTCTACCTTGTTACAGCAAAATACATTACACTGAACATAATAAAAAACAAAACACTTTTTTTAGAGGTTCTTAATCACATTAGGATTCTGAAGTGTGGTTTATAAATACTTTGACTATTCTAACATAAAACTCATTTTCTCAAATTTTTGTTAAAGGGATATGTTTTAATTTTAGATCACAAGGGTACTTGGAGAAAATGTTTGGAGTCCAGAAGTATTGGAAAATTTATTTACTTTAATTGTCTCTTTTTAAAATTCATAAGATAGTTTGGCAGTTTTATAAAAATTTAAACTTATATCTACCATATAACAACCATTTGATATGTTTACCCAAGAGAAAAGAAATCATACATCCACACAAAGACTTGTACATGAATGTTCAGAGTTTTATCTGTATCTGTCAAATACTATAAATAACCCAAATGTTCATCCACAGGTGATGGGATAAACTGTGGTATATCTATATTGACATCCTGCTCAGCAAAAAAATAAATGAACTGTAGATTCAGGCAAATGTGTGAATTCAAAGTAATTATGCCAAGTGAAAGAGGTGAGCAAAAATAACAATAACAAAAAAAAACAAAACAATAACAACAAAACTAAGACACCAGTATGATTTCATTTGTATAAAATCTTGTAAAAATATGAGCCAATCTTCAGTGACAGAAAGCAAATCTGTGGTTGCTTAGGAAGACAGAGGAAGCAGGAGTAGAGAGACAGATGGGGGGATTAAAAAAGAAAATGAAAGAACATGTTCATTATCTTAATTTTAGTGATGGTTTCACCGGAGTATTCACATGCCAAAACTGATCAAATTATATTTTGGACAGATGTACAATTTATTATTCACCAATTACACATCAATAAACCAACATGATTTTTTCTAATCTATAAGCAGAGTTTTATTTGAGGGAGAGAAAAGAATAAAGGATATTGTAAGTGGAAGTTCCCAAGACCAACATTATCAAAGCACCTGCAATGATATGCCCAAGAAGATTCTGTTAGAGACAACCTAACCCAATTAGTGTCTACACTTAGATATGAATAAGGACTCAGATGACAAAGACGGTTAAGGGAAAAACAAAAGGTAAGTCAAACATACTTTTACTTGACTATCTCAGGTAGCTAAACAAATATGTTAAGAAGCCTAATATGATTCATTTTATCCATATATATCTGTGCTTTGTTTCAGAAGAAGAAAAACATTTTTCAGGAAGGAAAAATTCATTCATGCCACAAAATAGCTTTATCAGAGGATTAGTTAAGTATTATGATACCTGAAATCAAATGGGGATCAGTTATATTGGCAGTTAATATGTCTGAAATTGAAACATACCTGTAATTATCAAGTAATGCCAAAAAAAAAAAAGCCCAAAGTTTTAATGAAATCACTCATTTTGATGGCCTACATAGTAAACGGTCTGAAAAAAGGTTTACCTGGTGCTGGAATTACAGTCTCTAAATGAGTCTGGTCAAGTTTCAGCTTGTCTCCAGAATCAATCATCTTTACAACAGCTGTGTATTTGTCAATTACTTCCTGTCAAGTAAAATGAATACTTTTATCATAGAAGAGTATGTGAACATTAAGTAAAAAGGACCAAAATTAATTAAGATAAAAAGAAATTAAATTCTAATTGAAAGATACAAGTTTACTCCTTTTATAAATATCATTTTCTAGATTCCAATATGATTTCTCAGTTTATGGTTCTCAATAAAGAACTCAATTCAAAGCTTAGCTAAGATTTTCATCTGGAAAGAATAAGAGATTAGTGATCTTAGAATAAGACTGAGAAATCCAGCAGGAGGGGTAACTTTTCCTAGCTTAGACTATAAAAAAGGGCAATTTACACATGCACAAGGCTGAGTGCTAGAATGAAATTATATTTAGGAAAGACAGCAAAGGACTGGAATTTCAAAATCCTAGAGCAGCTAGTCTCCTAAGCAATACACAAGGAAAGTCCTTGTGAGACCTCTGGGACATAATTATACTGTACATCATTAACAAAGACAATAAATTTCACTGATTAATCAGCAAGGCATGCACACTGAGTTTTGAAAGCAGTACTGATGGGTTTTTGTATATACTATTTGCCCCAGCAAGAAAACAGACTGAGGTTAAATATAAACTATGGTTGGAAAAGATTTATTTCTCCAACAAGTATGAATTCAGATTTCATCTTACAGAATAACTGGAACCTTAGACACAATACATACTTCCAGCTACTTTTTTTTCACAATCTCCATGCATAACTTCATATTCTTACCTTAACAATACCCTTTTTCTTATGATACTTCTCTCCAAGTTTTTTGGTTATAATTTTCACAATGATTTCCTGGAAAATAACAATAACAAAAAAAGATGAAGGAAAAGACAGAAATTATCTTTTCTATTTTTCTCAGTAAAATGTAACTGCTCTATTAAAAAAAAATTAGTGAGTTCTAATCCTTCCCAGTAATGGTTGAACATTTCATTAGTAATCTTTGATTCCTTCTTCCTCTTTTTGTCCAACATGGTTACCAAGAAGAAAAAATATATACAAAATGACTGATCTCCACAGTTAAGGTTTCTTGAGAAACCCTTACCTTCCTTTACCTGTAAATTTTAATTGTTCTTTCACAGACAGCTTTTATTTCCAATCAAGACAGTGAAAGTGAGGATTATACTGTTGGTATTCCCTGATGATAAAGACTCAGACTGCAGGAGTCTTACCAGGAATCGAAAAGAACTGAGCCTCTGTGAAAGGTAGTGAGCCTCTGAGGTCAAGCATGATACTTTTCACAATGTTCTTTTGTCACTAAACTGCTTTGAATATTACCTCTCTTCTGGGGATAGTATCCAGGCCTCACATCTGCTAGGCAAGTGCTCTACCACTCAGCTACACCCTCAGCTCTTTCTATTTTGAGTCAGGGTTGCACTAAGTTGCCCAGGCTGGCCTTGAACTTGTGATACCTCTGCTTTAGCAGTCTCTCAATTTCCTGGAATTACAGGCAGGCGCCACCACATCCGGCTGCTTTGAATTTTTGTTACAAACAGAATTATTCAGATCAGCTCTAATTAAAAGTATCATTCTTTTGAGCATTTCATCTCAAGTGTGAGAGAAATCCGAGCTTATTTCATATTAATGAATTCTGAGTTTGCTGTTTTATCATTCGTTTTGTGATTTGGATGAGCTGTCTAAAAGCTGATAATGAAAACTAAACTGCCTGAGTGCTATATTCATTGCAGTGATGCTACGTTTGCTACTTCGAATGAATGTAACAAAGAGATGGTCACAAGCATTCCATAAAGCCATGCTAAGGATTATATTGACAAAAATTTAGGAAGGGAATCTTTAATAGTAAATATTAATAGAGAAAATTTCAATGGTCTTATTCTTTTTTTTTAATTTATTTTTTTATTAGAAGTATATTGCGATACAGGATACAGATGAAAGGGGAAACATTGTCAAAACTGTAGCACTCAATGTGTATAAACTTTGTTAACCAGGGGTAATGCTAACGCATAGATAAGCTACTATGGCAATGGTCTTATTCTTAAGCCTCTATTTTACTAAAGACTTTCTAAGGGATCCAACATGGCAACCTGAAAGGAGGCAGCATTTCCTGAGGCTCCGGTTCTGCTTGAGAAAATCCCAGTTCATCTTCAATTTTCCAAGGTGCGTTCAGGGGATTCTACATTTGAACTTCTAGTACTAGTTTGTGAAGCTTTTATATGGAGCCGAGTCTTGGGAGTTTCGGAGGAGAAAAAAAAAAGGGGGGGGGAGATCTTCCCCGGCACGCCAGGGACGCAGAAGGCGGCCTGTGCTAACTTCCTGCTGGTGCGGAAGTCATTGGCCTGCTTCCGACAGAGTGTGGAGGGGGAGAAAGAACTCTGTCTGCCCCGACAGGAGTATAGCAGTTCGGCTGTTTGCTTGGTGCTAAAGGAGCGACCGTTAGAGCAAGGGGAGATAAAGGGACTTTGTCTGTTCTGCCAGGATCAGTGGCCGGCTCCCTTACATTCTGCGCTTGATGCTGTGATCCCGTCCCCACTAATACAATCATCCACCAAGATCACACTCTGTGGGGAGCAGAGCTGTGCTGGGAGACGGCCGCTGGGGGCCACAGACTGAGAGACATTCATATTGAAACCCAGAAGGACAGTGTTCATCTCTTACCAGAGGTCCCAGAGATGCCCTTATTGTCTATAGATCCAAGTTTTCATTAAGAATTTTTTATTTTTATTTTCTTTTACTTTTTTTTATTATTTTTATTTATTTTTTTACTTTTTATTTTACTATATAGATTTTTTTTTTCTTTTTCCCTTTATTGGTTTACGGTTAATACTGAAGTTGGTGTTGGTGGATGTAAATATTTATCCGTGTGTATGTACTGGTGATTGGCTACTACTTTCTCTAAGTCTTCTTGAACCCTACTGCTATCCCTATAACACTGGGATCCAACCAGGAAAACATAGCAACCTCTGGAGAGTGAAGATAAACACATCCCATACTAACCTCTTCCTCCCCTGTACTCTGGTAATCCCTAAATACAAGCATTTTTCTCTCATCCTCACCCAAAGTCATTACCCTTCCTGCATCCCATTTCTATGTTTTCCTTAGTTCTAATAGAATAACCTACTCTCCCGAATCCCTTGTTCCTCTTTACTCTGAGGCAAGAGTCATTTTTTTCCCCCAATTCACCTCCTTGACTTCCTAGTCATCACTTCTCCCCACTTTCAGAGAGACCCTACTATCTGAAGAAATAGACAAGCTTCAAAACGGGCACAGGCTTGCTATCATAATACACTGTGAGATCTCTCTCAAAGAAACCCATCACAACGAAGCTAAGCCATAAGAAGCTCCAATTACTCCACCAAGAGCAACTTTCTTGAAGTACAAGACACTCTCTCAGACTCAGAAAATGAGGAAAAGGGGAAATAACTCACTTCCTCAACCCCACAGCTCTCCACCAAAGGACCCATAGCGGGAGCCCTAGATGAAAACAAAAGGCATTGTGTCAGCATTATGATTAGTAATGCAATCAAAGAGTTGAGAGATGAAATAAGGAAAGAGATCAGAGAACAATTTCAAGAGATGAGAGACAACGTCTACAGGGAAATAAGTGATCAGTTCCATGAGATGAAAGATCAGCTATATAAAGATATAGATATCCTGAAAAGAGATGTAGCAGAGCTATCAGGATTGAAAAACACAGTTAACCAAATCAAATCTTCACTGGAAGAAACCAACACCAGAGCTTACTCTACTGAAAATAGAACATCAGCTCTCGAAGAACGAGTATCGGACAATGAGGATCAGCTAAACAATGTAGAATTCAAAGAAGAAAAGTGAGATAAACAGCTTATTTTACATAATCAAAACTTCCAAGTAACATTTGATGAGATGAGGCGTAATAATCTGAGAATCATTGGCCTGGAGGAAAATTCCTAACAGCAAACAAGAGGCTTAAAGAACCTTTTAAGCGAAATCATAAGTGAGAACTTCCCTCATTTTTCTATTGATCCAGATTAACACATCCAAGATGCTTATAGAACTCCAAACAGACCTAATCAATTGAGAAACTTGCCAAGACATATCAAATACAAAATGAATAACAGAAAAATTAAGGAAAGAATTCTAAAAGCTGCTAGAGGAAAGCCCCAAATCACATTCAGAGGCAAACCAATTGGATCACTATGGATTTTTCAGAGCAAACAATGAAGGCCAGAAGAGCTTGGAACAATATCTTTCAAGTGTTAAAAAATAACAACTTTCACCCAATGATAATATATCCAGCAAAACTCAGCTTCAAATGTGAAGGGGAAATTAAATACTTCAGTGATAAACTCAAGCTAGCAAGATACATGAACACAAATCCTGCTCTACAGAACATGCTCAAAGATGTTCTCCATGCAGAAGAAAATGCCAATGATATACTAAATCCTTAAACAAGGGTGAGTCAATAATCATATTATATATAAACTGAGTTCCGAGATGACTCAAAACTCTGTAATTGTTACAAAGTCTGAGACTCAGCCTCCTATATCTATTCTAACCTTGAATGTGAATGGTCTCAATGCCCCACTTAAAAGACACAGACTAACCCACTGGATCAAAAAACAAAATACAACAATATGTTGCCTGCAAGATACACATTTGACACTCAAAAATAGACATAGGCTGAAAGTGAAAGAATGGCAAAATGTCTACCAGGCCTGTGGCCCAAAAAAGCAAGCTGGAGTGGCAATTCTAATTTCTGATAAAATTAATTTCCAACTAAAACTAGTCAGAAAGGACAAAGAGGGTCACTTTATCATACTAAAAGGGACAGTTCATCAAGAAGATATAACAATAATTAACATCTATGCCCCCAATTATAACCTCCCCAAATATATGGAAAAAATACTTAAGGACATTAATCCCCTCATTGATCTCAACACAATAATCCTGGGGGACTTCAACACACCATTATCATCTCTAGACAGATCATTAAAACAAAAATCAATAAAGACATCTCCAATCTAAACAACTCTATTAATCAATCGGGCTTAACAGACATTTACAGAATATTCCATCCTAAGACAGCTGAATTTACCTTCTCAGTGGCGCATGGATCCTTCACTAAAATAGACCACATCCTAGTTCACCAGGATAATCTTAACAAATATAAAAAAGAGGATATAATCCCATGTATTCTGTCAGATCATAATGCTATGATCTTAGCAATCAACAACAAGAGAAAAAACAGAAACTACTCAAATACTTGGAAATTGAATAATTCCCTCTTAAATGAAGGATGGGTAAAAGAGGAAATGAGAGCAGAGATTAATAAGTTTTTGGAATTGAACAAGAATGAGGATACAACATACTGAAATCTCTGGAACAGTATGAAGGCTTTCTTAAGAGGTAAATTTATAGCACTGAGTGCATACATCAAAAATCTAGAAAGAGATCAGATTAATAGCCTTATGCTTCAACTCAAATGACTACAAAAGGAGGAACAGTCCAACCCTAAATCTAACAGAAGACAGGAAATTACCAAAATCAGAGCTGAAATCAATGAAATTGAGAACAAAAAAACAAACTGTTAACAAAACTAAGAGTTGGTTCTTTGAAAGAATCAACAAAATCGACAGACCCCTTGCCAACCTCACCAAAAGGAAGAACGGAATGAAGCAAATCAACAAAATCAGAGAGATGAAAATGGGGATATCACCACAGACTCATTCAAGATACAGAAGATTATCAGAACCTATTTTGAAAACTTATACTCTGCTAAATTTGATAACCTTGAGTACATGGACAGGTTCTTGGACACACATGACATCCCCTCTTTAACACAGGAGGACATTGAAAACCTCAACCAACCTATCACAGAAAGCGAAATTGAAGCAGCAATCTAAGCTCTCCCAAAAAAGAAAAGCCCAGGTCCAGATGGATATACGGTGGAATTCTAACAAGCCTTCACAGAAGACTAACACCAATCTTCTACAAGCTTTTCCAGGAAATTGATAGAGTGGGATCACTCCCAAACACTTTTTATGAGGCAAATATTACACTGATTCCAAAGCCCAACCAAGATATGTCAAGGAAAGAAAACTACAGACCAATTTCCCTGATGAACATTGATGCAAAAATCCTTAATAAAATTTTAGCTAATTGGATACAAAAGCACATTAAAAAGATAATACACTATTATCAAGTAGGCTTCATTCCAGGAAAACAAGGCTGGTTCAACATACGCAAATCAATAAATGTAATTCACCACATAAACAGAATTAAATACAAAAATCATATAATCATCTCAATTGACGCAGAGAAGGCATTTGATAAAATTCAACACCACTTTATGCTCAAAACTCTGGAAAAGATAGGGATCAAGGGAATATACTTTAACTATGTCAGATCCATTTACAACAGACCCAGAGCCAACATTATCCTCAATGGAGAAAAACTGAAAGCATTTCCACTGAATTCAGGTACTAGACAAGGCTGTCTGCTCTCCCCACTCTTGTTCAATATAATCCTTGAAAGCCTTGCCAG
>PVKS010000868.1:0-94820 GCA_004027875.1 Aplodontia rufa | reverse complement strand
ATCAGGCAAGACAAGGAAATCAAAGGTATTCGTATAGGAAAAGAGGAAGTCAAGTTATCTCTTCGCTGATGACATGATTCTATACCTAGAAGACCTTAACATTGGCCAGAAAACTCCTAGAGCTTATAGGTGTTTTCAGCAAAGTAGCTGGCTACAAGATCAACTCCAGTAAATCACTAGCGTTTCTTTATTCCAGCAACAAATCTGCAGAAGAAGAAATCAGGAAATCTCTCCCATTCACCATCACTTCCGAAAAAATGAAATACTTGGGCATTAACCTTACAAAGGATGTTAAGGACCTCTACAAAGAAAACTATCAAACACTAAAAAAAGAAATTACAGAAGACCTGAGTAGATGGAAAAACATTCCATGCTCATGGTTAGGCAAAATTAATATAATAAAGATGGCCATTCTACCCAAAACCCTATACAGATTCAATGCAATCCCCAATCAAGATACCTATGGCATTCTTCACAGATATAGAAAAAGCAATTCTCAAGTTCATATGGAATAACAGGAGACCCAGACTAGCCAAAACATTACTCTATAGAAAGGAAGAAGTAGAGGGTATTTCAATCCCTGACCTGAAATTATACTACAGAGCCGTAGTAGCAAAAACAGCATCGTATTGGTATCAAAACAGAATCAAAGATCAGTGGAACAGAACAGAAGATCCTGAGACAAAAGCATAGTGTGGAAGAAAGCCTGTTCAACAAATGGTGTTGGACAAACTGGACAGCCATATGTAGACAACTGAAGCTGGATCCTTATCTTTCGCCCTGCACAAAAATTAAATCAAAATGGATCAAAGACCTGGATATTAAGCCTACAACCTCAAACTTACTAGAAAAAGAAGTAGGGTCAACACTACAGCATATAGGAGTCGGCAGCTACTTCCTTAACAAAACTCCCATGGCTCAAGCTGTAAAATCAAGAATAAATGAATGGGATGCAAAAACTAAAAAGTTTTTTGCACAGCTAAAGATCTAGTCAAGAGCATCAAGAGAGAACCTACAGAATGGGAGAAAACCTTTGCCTGCTACACCTCAGACAGAGGGCTAATATCCAGATTATACAAGGAACTAAAGAAACTAAACTCCAAACTCACAAATAATCCAATCAATAAATGGGCTAAAGAACTTAAAAGAAACTTCTCTCCAGTGGAAGTCCAGAAAGCCCATAAATATATGAGAAAATGCTCTACATCATTAGCTACAAGGGAAATGCAAATCAAAACTTCAATGAGATACCACCTCACTCCTGTTAGAGTGGCTAAAATGAAGAATACAAACAACGACAGATGCTGGAGGGGCTGTGGGAAAAGAGGAACACTGTTACACTGCTGGTGGGACTTCAAACTGGTTCAGCCACTATGGAAAGCAGTGTGGAGAATCCTCAAAAAATTAAGGATGGAACTACCTTATGATCCAGCTATCCCACTCCTGGGTATTTTCCCAAAAGAGTTAGAATCAGCATATTATAGTGATATGGCTTCATCAATGTTTACAGCAGCTCAATTTACTATAGCTAGATTATGGAACCAACCCAGATGCCCCTCACTTGATGAGTGGATACAAAAACTTTGGTACTTATATACTATGGAATTCTACTCGGCCATTAGAGAAGGCGATAGTATGGCTTTTGCAGCCAAATGCAGCCAAATGGATGGAGATAGAAGTATCCCATCAGATATCAGTGATATCAGTGAAGTATCCCAATCTCAGAGACTCAAGGGCCAAATGGTATCTCTCATCTGTGGAAGCTAGAATACATGGGGAAGCAGTAGGTTAGACGGCTAAGCTAACAATAACTTCAAATTGTATGATTCTCAACACAAAAGGGAGATGGCTCTCTAGGTTACTTGGAGGCGTAGGGAGGGGTTGGGGAGGGGGGAGGGTGTATGAAGAACTCCTAGGAGACTGGAGAGTGGGAATATGGGGGAACCATCTCAGAAGCAGATGTCATTCCTTCACGAGATACTCATTTAATGCAAGAGTTCTTCTGGGAAAAACAGCAACAGTGGAAACCCAAGCACCCAAGCTGGGCATCTGGATAACTAAGTATACATACATTGGTTATTGATGGTTTGATAATGTTTCCCCCTCAATTGTATTTCTATATACATCTAATAAAAAAAAAAAGACTTTCTAAATGAAGCCAATTAATGCCAAAACATCTTCTCTGGTTTACCCACAACATTTCTAAGGTAAATTTCTTAAAGGCCCTTATGGGTTCATATCCTAGTAATTTGAAGATAATTCATTATATCGTTGTTCTTATTGATCCTTAGCCTACCTAGATTTGTTCAAAACATTTGTCAGTTTAAAAAGTAAAGCCCTCTAAGTCCATTTCTATGAACTGCTGGTTATTTTAACAAATATATTGCCCATTTCAAAGCTAAGAGATACATTGAGTAATTAGTGTGCTGTTGGCTGATTGTCACTTTTAAAATAATGCTCTATAAGAGGAACTATGAAAAAAACATGAATTTACTATAAGAAAAAATATACAATAAAAAATAAAATTCAAATTAAATTGAAAGTATTTTCATTGGGAAGAGAAGTAAAACTAGCTACTTGTGCCTTTTCTTTCTTTTTTTTTTCCCCTTTAAGCCAACAGTTCTCAGTCAAGGACGCTCATCAACCTCACTTAGGTGGTGAGTAGGTCTGCACTTCACTCCAGGAGACTGGGTGGCAGTAGTACTAAAGCATATACCTTTTGGAGTGGGGAGAAGCTAAGTTTTTCATTATTCTTTAGTTAATAACTATGGCTTTAAGCAAATTTTTATTACATTTCCATAAACAATATATGAAATTATTAACATTCAAATGTGAGCTCTAACTGGGAAAAGAAACCAAAGTAATCAAAAATGGTTTCTTACCTATAGTCCTTTCTTCTACTAATTTTTTTTTTTTAAAAGAGAGAAAAGAATCAATTTTTACTTATTTTTTCATCGAGCCTTTGCTTCTCTGACACTTAGTTGTGTATCTGGTGCTGGTGTTTGTACCTCAGTCCTTGTATACCAGGCAAGAGCTGTAACCACTGAGCCACTGCTCCAGCCCTTTACTAATGTTTTAAGTAAGAAATTAGATTTTTTTATCCCATGAAATATTCCTCATTTTACAAAGCCCCAAACTTCTACTCATGAGTTAGAGCATTAGGAAGCAATACCACGTAGACAATGAGAGTACAACCAAAAAATTAGATTGCCAGAAAAATCCTGACTCATCACCCACTATGTGACCCCGGAAAAATTACTCATTTATACCTCAGTTTCCTTACCTAGAAAATGAGAATAAAAACAGTAAGAGAGTTGGTATGATAATTAATGGAAGTATCTCACACAAACTCTATTTTCTATTTAGCACAGGAAATAACTGGGATAACATTTTATAAACCTTCACATGATCACCTGTAGAAATGCTTTCCCACTGTGAAAAAGATAAACTTCAACGCAGAAGCTGCAGTGCGCCCAACCACCTGCAATTCCAGAATCTCAGGAGGCTGAGGCAGGATGATCACAGTTCAAGGATCACAGTTTAGTGAAGCCTTAAGCAACTTAGCGAGCCACTGTCCCAAAATATCAAAAACGGGCTGAGGATGGGTCTCAGTGGTAAAGTGCCCCTGTAGGTTCACTCCTCAGTACCAAAAATGACAACCAAAAGGAAAAAAAACCCCAGAAGCTAACCAATGTTCATGCTAGTGAAATAATGACTATAAAGATTTGTTAGAATTCTGAACTTCTCAACTTTCAAGGTTATTATTAATTTAGTGTCTCAAATCAGAAATTATCTATATACTTTACTTTTCACTTCCCTTATTATTGATCAAACCAGCTTCTAGAAGAATAACTAAGGTGCTCTGAAAGGTTTAGGAAAATCACATCTCAGTAAGTTCAAAACATAGCATCAATAAATAAGTAACAATTTACATGTTTAAAATTACTTTAAATTATTATTTTAAAATAATAAGCAACAATCCATAAGCAATTAAATACAAACCTTCCTTGAGTTTGTAAAATTAAAATTTGCCTTTTTTCTACAAAGTAACTAAACGGGTACTTTAATAAGCGGTAAATTGAAAACCAATACTTCCATATTTACAATTCTACTAAATATAAGCATGGAAACTAAGAAGTTCCAGTTGAATACATACAGGCTGGAGCCAGTAATCTGTTCGGGCTGTTCTTTTCTTTTCCTCTTCAATCTACAGAACACACAAGACATTCATAAAATTATCTCTTTAAAATCCTAAATTTCTTTCAAAATTCCATTCTAATTAGCAAAATATCACTATAAAATCCATATTGCACTAGAGAATAATGACATAATTTGCAAATTCTGATAAATACAAATAAACATTATTTGTAACTAGTTTTTAATTTTAATAAACCTTGAATTGTAAAAAAAAATATGTGATGAAGCAAGTCAAGTGACCCATACAATCAACGGAAACCCCTTCAACACTTCGAGGCCATCCGCCAGCACTACAGTATCCTCTCCCTGTACCCTCCCATGACTGTCATGAACTGGAACAGGTAGTTTTGTCATATGGCAAAAAGAACAGCAAATTAAAACAGTATGGTTAGCAAAGGCAGCAAAAAGGAGGTTTCGGATTTGACAATGATAATAAAGCTCATGAAATAAAGAGAAGAAAAGTACCACTAAGAAAGATGTAAATAAAAGAGTGACCAAAAGAAAAAGGCTCTGTCTGGCTCTTAGGGCTATGTAACACACCTTTTTCTTTCTCAACGGCTTAAGGTTAACCCTAAATAGCAATTTTCAAAGGGCTCCACCAATGGAATTCTTTAGTTGATTCAAAATCTCATTTTAAATCCTTCAACTTTGCAACATGAACAAAGAACATTCTAAACTTTGTAAGCATTGTATTTAAAATAGATAGATCTGGCTTTCTATTTTCTTTGAAATTGAACTTAATTAAAAAAAATCTGTCAATGGCATGTGTGACCTCTGTAGTGATACCCTTCTTTTCTCTCTAATCTAGAATGTTATACCATGTGCTTACAAAGCTCCAGCCACATGAGCTGAGATCTTTGCTGCCTTAGGAAACTTTCACAAGTCTTCACCCCATTCCTCACCCTTATTCCTCTTTGGCACTCAGTGTGGTATACTTACTTATTTATTGGGTAGCTTCTTTTTTTGGCGGGAATGGGGAGGGTACCAGGAATTAAACCTAGGAGCGCTTAATAACAGAGTCACATCCCCAGTCCTTTCTATTTTTTATTTTAAGACAGGATCTTGCCAAGTTGCAGAGGGTCTTGCTATGTTGCTGTGGCTGGCTTTGAACTTGTGGTTCTCCCATCTCATCCTCCCAAGCTGCTGGGATTACAGGTGTGCACCACCACACCCAACTAGGTTTGCTTCTTTACTGAAGCAGGCTCCCTCTTTAGAATGAAAATCCCATGACAAATAAAGACTGTGATTCTGTCCCTATTATTCAGACCCAGGGCCTTGTACAATGCCCAGCACATAACGGCAACTCAATATTCACTGAGTGATGGAATGACAACATTTCATAGTATGTTCATGTTATGCTTCTACTAACATAGTGTGACCACTAGTAAAAGGGAAGACAAAGCAGTTATCTCCTCTTCTGTCACATATGAAAGATGGGAAGACTACAGAAAATAATATTAAAGGAAAAAAAAGTAAGCTTCTTGTATCCATTTATTCTCTCTTCTCCTACCTTCCTCTTCTCCTCTTCTACTTATTTTATAAATTCATTGATAAGGTAAGGCCACAAGTAAGAAAGGAAAAAATAATTTTTAGGAACAAATTAAGAATGTACTGCAAAATATCTCTAGATAATCATATTTTCAATGACTCATCACATAAATGTAGCCATCAGGTTAATCAAACATGTCAAACTTGTCACAGCTTTCTCCTGCTAGCTAGGAAGTGATACATGCAAGCCAGAGGCACCAGGAGAGTACAAGCTGGAGGAGACAGGACATCCATTGAGGATCCTGACGTTAGTCACCACTAAAACTCTTGTAACTGAGCTCTACTGACTTCACTACGTGGAGATCTTTAAAGACAGCTCTTGAGGCAAAAAAATAAACACAGTAGAGTAGAGTAGAGGAGGCTCCAGCTATGTTCAAATGAAATGGCAACTGGGCTTCTTTTCTCTAATCTTGCATATAAATTTTTTCAAACTATTTATATTAATCTAATAAATGGTGACATTGTTGAACTTTCCTTAGGTTTGAATTACATCTTCCTTCTGATAGCCAGAGCAACCACAATTAATCCATAAACAGTACCTCCATAATTTCATCAAGTGCAGACTTCTTCTTCTTCTTCTCTTTAGACTGAGCTGAGCTCTGGGAAGATTCTTTTCGTTTTACTGATGCTGTACTCCCAAGTGTCTTCAGCGCACTTGGTCCCAAAGAACTGAAGAAAAGAACCATGCTTGTTTGTAAAAACTATACACAAATGCTTTTTTGTGTAAAATTAACAATACAGAGTACAAGTTACATGGTTACATTAGAGATCAGTTAAAACAATGAAGGTTCTGTGTGCATCTTGGACAGGACTATGGATACTATGAGAACATTTATGCTGTGCTCTGATATCTCCTGACCCTCCTTAGCTCCCTCTGATATCTCCTTACCCTTTCGGTTAGTGCTACTACATTAGTACAGCATAGTAGTAGTACCAGAGGTCTCAGAGTTTGAAGCTACTTCTCTTAGGATCTTTAGAAATTCACTAATTTAAGGCTCAGATCCACATCTGTACATGGGAATAATAATATGACCCAACTCCTAGCTCTACCACAAGGATGTTTTTACACAATTAGTAGAAGTCTAGCACATTACTGTTTCAAAACTTTGAAGCAAAGTTTTTTTAAGGCAAAGATTTCAACATGTCACTTAGATGACTCATATTATTCCTGATTGCCTAGTGTTGACATGCACAGCTTAAATATTCAATTGCCACCAGAATATCAATTTAGTCACCATCCCTGACTTTTTTTTTCTTCTCTTTCTTTCTTTTTTTTTTAAGACACAAAAGGACAGTGAAAGAAAGAAAGAGAGAATCAATTTTTATTTAGTTTTTCACGTGGCTTTCATTGCTCTGACACTTTGTTGCATATGTGGTGCTGGGGTTCAAACCCATGTCCTCATGCATACCAGGCATGTACTGTAATCACTAAGCCATTGCTCCAGCCCCCATTCTTGACTTAGGTACATGCCAGCCATTCTGACCAATTTGCTGTTGACTGTGCCATGCTCTGTGCTTCATGCCACTGAAAATTTGCATGCCTCGCTTTATACCTAAAATAGTTTCTTAAAATTCTTCATGATGAGGGTCTTGGATCCTCCAGCTTTCTGACCTGCCATAGCCCTTTGTAGCATGAATCACACTCCAACTTGCATTATACATAATCTGTTGTATTATATGACTCTTCTCTTATACTTTTTTTTTTTGCTGAAAAGTAGCAGAACTATCATGTAACTCACATAAAATAGGTAATATTTACTAACTAAATAAATCTTAACAATCTCATCATTTAATGTGTCATATTTACACAAAGCTGTCATGTGATAACCAAGGAAAAAAGTACAATTGGTACAGAATACAAGAGAATTATTACTTTCCTTTATTTGGGCTTTTTAAAAAAATGTTTTTAAAAATACCATCAAATTTATTAGAACTCAGAATAGTTTGAGGACGCACATTAGTTTGAAGTCAATTGAAATCCCTACATCTTTTCTAGAGGATTATAGTTCAAGGATCCCTCACTCTGCCTTTATAGAAATTGTTTTCTCTTTACCTAACTATAAGGCTTACATTTACCTTTGTAAAACTTCACTTACCCCAGTAAGTGAACTGGTTTCTCTCATAATTCAATCCAGTGAACATATTTTAAAGTTCTGATTCCCCAGTGTGTGACACTGTACCTAAGGTGCATTAGTTCTTACAAGATTATGTTTATATATAAAGAAATCTCTCAAGTTGTTACTTTAACATTCTTTAGATTTCAGTGTACCTTGAGCTATGAATCCACCCTACTGAGGCTTAATTCTGATAATAATCAACCACAATATATCTATAAAATAGGAACTAATTAACCTTGCAAAGAGGAAATTGGTAATAAGTAGTTATTTTTGACTCTGGTGATAACTTTCTCCTTCAACATTCACCAACCACCTATTTCCCCACTTTAATCAGTCAGAAAAGTTTGTTAGTGTATTTTCTAAAGATTTTTCTCTACTTTTTGAAAATACATTTGCTCAATTTCTTCCTTCTTGCTCGTCTCTCCATGATGCCTTGGAGATTATCAATAGTGAGTCTTCAAATGTGTCTATAAATTATTGTCAGTATTTTGATCTCAGCTTGAAAATTATAGTTTATTTAAGGTTTTCAGGCATTCTTCTTAAATTAAACAAACAAAAGAACCAATTAAACAATAGGCAAAAGACTTGAATAGACCTTTTACCAAAGATATTCAAGTGGCCAATAAGCATATGAAAAGATGTTCAATATCACTAACCACTTAGGAAATGCAAATCAAAACTGCAATAAAATACCACTTCATATTCAGGATGGTGGTCCAAACAAAAACAGAAAATAATAAGTGTTTTGCTGTTAGAAATGTAAAACATTGTGGCTGTAGGCAAATAATAGCACAGGGAAGACACTACACTAAGTGAAATAAGCCATATGCAAAAGGAAAAACTGCATAATTCTATTTATATGAGTTACCTAGAGTAGTCAAATTCATACAGATGAAAAATGGAGTGGTGGTACCAGGGTTTGAGCCGAGGTGGATTTGGGAGTTGTTTAATGGATTTCACCTGGGATGATGCAAAAGTTCTAGACAGATGGTGGTGATGGGTGTATAAAAGTGTGGATCTATTTAATATGATTGAATTGTATACTTAAAAGTGGTAAAAATGAGTTGAGTGTGGTGGCACATGCCTGTAATTCCAGCAATGAGGGAGGTTGGGGCAGGAAGTTCACAGGTTTGAGACCAGTCTCAGCAATCTAAGGAGGCCCTCAGTAACTGAATGAGATGCTGTCTCAAAATAGAAAGAGCTAGGGATGTAGCTCAGTGGGTTGAATCACCAGTACCCTCCTGAGTTGAATCACCAGTACTCTCCAAACACATGCACAAAATAAAAGTTAAAACGATCAATTTTATGTTAAGTTACGTGTGTGTGTGTGCGCGCGCGTGTGTGTTTCATTCTAGATACACCAACAAATAGACTTATTTAAGAAAGTAGATGCATATTCATGGTAGAATGTGGGCTATCCCAGGGGAGAGATCTTTGGGGGTAAAGTCAGAAACATGCATTTAAGAGAGAAGGTGGGTCATCTTCAGAGATAGAGACTATCTTATGTCATGCATATTTTAGCACACCTACAAAAAAGGAAAAAATAAAAAACTCAAGGGAATAGAAAACTTTCTACCAAAAAAATTTATCCAGCATTATTAAATGTTCAGAATGCAACAAACAATAGGAATAAAAAGATGGCCACCTAGAACTCAGAAGGTGAGAGAATAGCCACAGAAGAGCATTCAAGGAAGAAGAAAGAGTAGATGCAAAGCCAACAAAGGGTAAGACCCCAAGACGCACTTAGGAAACTCAAAGTGTTTAACATAGCTGGAGTGCAAATGGCAAGAGCTACACCAGATCACAAGGGTCACATGATAGCATGCAAAAAACACTGGAAGTCATCTTATAGATGCTGACACTGAGAGCCTGTAATGAGCGAATAAGATGGTCTGATTTGAAATTCAGAAAGATCTTCCTGCTTACCATATCAAGATTTTATCAGACGTGAGAGGCTATGTTAAGATGAGGATAAAATCAAGGCAAGAAATGAACATCAACAGATCTGAAGTGGAAGGGAAGGCTTCTAAAACAGACTTAAATCTGTTTTCAATAACTAGAGCAAATCCTGAAGTTATTACAAAGATAGGGAAGTTCAAAAGAGAAACAGAAATGGAAACTAAATACCTGTTCTTCAAGTAATAAGGAAGCAAGGCTTACTTTTGTTCTTCAACATAATCTGTCTAACTGTACTGTCCATTTTGATATCTATATTATTTAGTTCATTCTAGGTTTTACATGTAAGAGATTAAAACCAGCAGAACAAATCCCTACCCACATAACCATAATCAGATGAAGTTAAACATCTTGTGATGAAGAGATTACCCCTGAGGAGTCTTACGTGAAATCACCCCTATTATTTGAAGAGGGAGGTACAGAGAGATTTAACATATGAAGGAAAATGTGATGTGAAGAATGAGAAAAGAGATGTATGAAGATGTTGGTCTTGAAGACTGGAAGTGTGCAACCACAAGTCAAGGAAGGCCAGGAGCCACCAGAAACTGCATTAGGCAAGGAACAATTCTGCTCCAGAGCCTCTGGAGGGAGCAGAACCCTCCAAACACATTGCAGCCCAGTGATGCTGAAGTCAGAATTCTGGCCTCCAAAGATGGACACATTTCTATTGTTTCTAGTCACATTGTTTGTTCCACAGTCACAGAAAACTAACAGTAAATTCTGGTGCCAGTGGAACCAATCATAACTTTCAAAACACCTCAGAACAACAAATAAAAGGGAACGGGAGTGTGAAAGCTGTCACAATCAAAATGCAGTCACCTATGTCAACCCTAACAAAAAACACATAAATGCTAAATAAATAAAGCTGAGAGGTTATGAGGACTGCCAAGACCACAACCCTGCACAAATAATGTTGCAACCTTGAACAAAAAATACTTCTGCAAGGACATTTGCCCAGTGATTATAAAACCTTGGTTTGGTGCCACCTTTGGTATTAATCTTCATAATCACATTTCATTGTTTCAAAATATTTTACGTAACACTCCTCCTTTTTGTCTTTAATAACTTCCCATTGCTTCAATCTCCTTGAATACTCTCGGTTTACTATGGCATGTGTATGCCCATTGTCTTCCTATTCTTTTCCCAAATAATCATTATTCTTCAGGAACTTATACTGCACTGGGTGATAAGAATAGTTGATAACTTAGTCTCTATTTTCAGAAAATCACAACACAGCACGTAAAATAAAACATACACCCCAGTTAACATTCAACTGTGGTAAATGGGCCATGATAGGAAAATAAACAGTACAAAGTAACACAGAAGGTACCATAAAATGGAGAAGGATTCAGAGAACCAAATTTATCTATTGAAGCATTTTGTCCAAATGAGAGTTTCCTAGCCCAGCACAGTGGCAGATGCCTGTAGTCCCAGATACTCAGGATGCTGAGGCAGCAAGACCAGTTGGGCTCAAGGCCAGCTTGAGCAACATAGCAAAATCCCATCCCAAATGAAAATAAAATAAAATAAGCCTTTCCTCAAAAGGAAGAATCATCTCATCACATCCCGGAAGTAAGAAAAGAACAGCTGCCAGAAACCAAAAGAACTCAACAAACCACAATGAAAACTGCAATGAGAAAAAAGTGATTCATTCCACTTTAAAAACCTGGTAACCAATATTTCAGGAAACTTCAAAAGTGTTCAGATTAGAAATTCTTGCTCACCCTGATTTGGAAGAGGTTGCTCCCGCCGAGCTACACGCTCCTTTATTCAGGTTAAATGTAACTAGAAGAAAAAAATGGTTATTACCTATCCATATATGAAGTTCAGGACAATTATAACACAGGTTCTCAGATAAGACCATAGGCATTCACATAGGAAGTCATAAATATGCTAATCAATGAGTCTAAAAAGCTCCTCTCCAAAAAATGTCCTTCACTGATGCGTGCAGAGCTAGGCAGGACCTCACATTCCATGCTACTCTAGCAAATGATGCTGGCTGCTTTGCCCCTCCTCCTCTGCTCCCCCTTTTCTTGCTCATAGCACTCCAACTTTGTTTGAGTCTCTGTATCTGTTGGCCATGGTTCAGATATAATGCCATTTTCAGCTCTGGGGTAATATCTGTGATCTAAACCAGTCAGTGTGATTCTCTTGACTACTTTCAAAGTAGACATGATATAGTTATGGCCAATTTGAAAGGAAGTTCACTTGTGGAAGAAGGGGCTTCTAGGAAGTTTCTTTGCTCCTAAGGGGACTCCTGAAGAGATGTTCTCTGCCATCCTTTGGAAAATGCTGGGTCTGGATGTGATGACTGGAATGCTGACAGCAACCTTGTGTCTGAACAGCATGCAGAATTATCTTACCTCTGGGATTCTTATTACAGCAAGAAATCTCCTAATTGTTTAAGCTAACTTCATTCAATTTTGTTCCTTTTGGCTGAAGGTATCCCATCCAATTCATAGTATTACCTTTTCATTTTATAGGCAAGAACAACACAACCCTGACAAATTAAATGTCTTGCTCCCAGACACATTGCTTTTAGTAAAGTCAATACTAAAGAATCCATGCTTTACAAACAGTAAAGAAAAATTAGAGCTACCTTTCTCTTCATCATTTTCTCGACTTAATTCTGTAAAAACAGGGACCTCCTTAAAAGAAAGAGAGAGAGTATATGTTTAAAGATGATGGCTTGCTGTGTATTAACTACAAATATTCCACAGGCTTAAATTATGACTTGCTATCTATGGCACAAGACAGCTTATAGATAAAACTCAGATGTGGGGTTGGGGATTTTAGCTCAGTGGCAGAGCGCTTGCCTAGCATGTGCAAGGCCCCAAGTTCAGTCCTCAGCCCTGAAAAAGAAAAAAACAAAAACAAAAACAAAAAAACCTCAAATGTGATTCTAATCCTAATTAACAAATTATATGCATTATAAATATTCTCCAAGTACGAATTATTCTAAACAAGTTTTTTTAAAAAGGTAGCTTTTCTGCTCCAAACTACAGAGATTTACCTACATTTTCATTTCTATTATAATCTACACAGGAAACTGTATAGGCAATCAACTTGAGGAAGCTTAGCTAGAGTACTTTAAAAAGTACAACCTTTCTATATTGTGGGATAATTTAATGTAATGACTAAGAGCCTTCCATTAAAACAAACAAAATTGCACACTGAATCCACCAGTAACCTATCAGCTATGTAATCTCTCTCTGTCTCATCATCTTTCTTAAGCCTCAATTCTTCTATCTGTAAATCAGATAATGAATGTACTTAAGAGTTACGAGAAGCGTTAAATAGAATATGGAGGAAACAGCACAGCAATTGCCACTGTGTCATAAATATTAACTATTGTTTCTACTACTGAAAAAAAAAAAAAGGGAGGGCTGGAGCGGTGGCTCAGTGGTTGGAGTGCTTGCCTTGCATGTACAAAGACCCAGCACCACATATAAAACTAAGTGTTGGAGAAGCAAAGGTCAGATAAAAAAATATAGAGAATTGATTTTCTCTTTCTCTCTCTCACTCTGTTCCTCTCTCTTAAAAAAAAAAAAATGTTTCTGAGATCTACCTAAATTATTCTTTTCTCAGGTAATGCTCATAAAACCTTTCCCATAGTGAAGCAAAGGAACACAACATTACTTATAAAATAACCAATATAGTTAATGAGAGTGTGCTAATCCACTGTGCCTTTTAAGGTAAAATAATATTTGTATCTGAAAAATACAAAAAAACTTGAAGATTTTAGTAGTGTTAAACTAAAATGTCAACAAACAATAATATTATTCCAAAAAGTAAACTATTTTTCTTACTTTCCCCTGGACAAGAAGATGTTACTCTTACTAAAATTCACAATAGGAAATTCTATTTATTCTACTGAAAACTGAGCTTTAAATCTTTTTTAAAAATCAGAGAAATTAAAAAATAGAGAGCTTTCAATCTTTAACAGGTGCTCAAATTTTAAAATTCAGCAAGCATTAAGCATTGTTCATATTTTAGTTGAAAACTCTTAAAGATTATGTGAATATGTAACTACTACCACAATACACATATTGTCACTTATCAAGATGTAAAATTAACACAGTATTAAAGTTGATTCATGCTGGGCACAGGAGCATGCAAGTAATCCTATCGGCTAAGGACACTGGGGCACGAGGATTGTAAGTTAGAGATCAGCCTCAGCAAGTTAGTGAGTCCCTAAGGAACTTAGTGAGACCCTGTCTCAAAATAAAAAAAGGACTAGGGATGTGCCTCAGTGGTTAAGCGCCCCTGGGTTCAATCCCCCATACCAAAAGAGGTTGATTCATAATATTGGTCCTTATCAATATCTTAAGTCTTATTGTCTGCAACTTCCTACATCACTCTTTAAATGAAATGGCTTAAACAAGATATGCGTAGTGATGGTCAGAACCATCATCACCATGATACGCTGAAACTGAAAACATTTTGAACGCTCCTCAGCAGAATGGATAGTGTCATAATCATAAAATAGGCTTTGACATATCATTAAAAAAAAGAATGATAAATATTTGAATAGATAGGTTCAACCTGATAACACAATGTATCCATGAGTTAAGCCATTATATGGTACCCATTAATATGTATAATTTTGTGCTTTTACATATAATTTTTAAAAATTAATTAAAAGAAAGAATGAAACACTAGCAGAACATGGAAGAACTGCACATTATGTTTGAATTTAAAGTCAGGCAAACATGAGAACACACAGAACGATTCCACTTTTACAAAGTTCAAGAATAGATGAAATCAACCAATAGTCAGCAGTGGTACATCAGCTGAGGCTGTAGCTCAGTGGTAGAGTGCTTGCCTGGCCCGTGCAAGGCCATAGTTCCAATCCCCAGTACCACAAAAAGAAAAAAAACAAAAAGAAAGAAAAGTATAAAAGTATATATATTATGTGTATGCATAGGCAGATAGATGGATATGGAGGTATGTCAGAATGGTGGTAAAATCTTGGGGTTGGTATAAAATGTGACTGGGCATAAGAGAACCTTCTGGAACACTGGAAATGCCCTAAATCTTTAAGTGGTGACTATCCCTCTCTCTCTCTTACCATACGTGATATGTGTAAGTTCAGTGAACTGTACATGTAAGATTAATGCACATCTTACACCTTAATGCACATATGCTATAGATCAATAAAAAGTTGTTAAAATTCTAAATGGCTGCTGTGTAGTTCCACTTACACAGCAGCCTGTATTTTCCTGTTCACACACAACTGCTAGAATGTTAAGCCCTATGAGGGCAGAGGCTTTTGTATCTTTTGTTCCTATATATGCCAGTACTTGGAAGAGTCCTGGCACAGGAGACAGCCAATATTTGCTGAAGTAAGTTCCTTGATCCAGTTACTCTAATGCCTGGACTCCTTTACCACACCCTTCCTTGCCCATTCACCTGGGTTTCCCCCACTGATTCTCCAAAACCCCTCAGCCCAGGGGTTGTATCCAGCTTCAAATATTCTTCGCCCCTTCTGGAACAGAACAAAGGTTCATCCACTCACTGATTATCTCCAGCATTGCACATAATCACATAATTACAATCAGCTGAAATGATCTATTTATATGTCTTCCCATTAGGCACTATGTCCCTTTTAAAGATAAGGAGACTGAGACTTGGAAAGAGTCTAATTATCCAAGGTCATGAAGTCAGTAAGGAATTAAACTAAGATTTCTCTCAACTCTAAAGTCTGTGCTTTTATATCCTATCATGATCTTTCTCCCCTAATTAAGAAACATCACCTAAAAATATCAGTTAGATGTTTGAAAAGGCAAGAAATTTTACTTCTTTAGACTTTTATACTGACTCTACATGATACTGTCGCCCACCTGCTCTTTCCCTTCTAGGCCTCTTCTCACTTGTTCTTCAATAAATTTGGCTGTTTTTTCTTCATCATCAAGGTCTTGCTTCTTCTTTTTCTCTAGCTCCAGTTGCCGGCGAATAGTTTCTGGGTCTCTGTCTATGTACTGAATATACCAGCCTTTTGGTGTTTCATCCACTTTGCACAAGCCTTAAGAAAACAATGGACACCATAAATTTGCATAGAATCAAAGCAAAATGAAAATATAAATGTATTTCATCTCTGCATACTTATCCATAAAAATACTCAAATTCATGAAGCACATGAATTTTTCAAATTTATACTTAATAAAATTCAGATACGAAGAATATTTTATCTCTTTAAACAGTAAAAAAGCTATTATTCTGATTTTTATATAACTACATTGAGGCAACATATGTAAATAAGGGAAACAGGAAAAAAGCATTATTTTGCATAATAATTATTCAACAATATTTAAGTATCTAATTTCTAATGAATACATGATGCTCTGTTAATGTAAAATGTAATAAAGAAATACAATAATAAGCAATATAGTTACTTCAAATTTTTTCTCTTTTCTGCCTAACATCTCATCCTAGGATTACAAATGAAAAAGAAAAAGAAAATTCAGTCAGGCACAGTGATGCATTCCTGTAATCCCAGTGGCTTGGGAGGCTGAGACAGGAGGATTGCAAGTCCTCAGCAACTTAGGGAGGTCCTGTCTCAAAATAAAAAACAAAAAAAGGACTGGGGATGAAGCTCAATGGTTAAGCACCTCTGGGTTCAATCCCTGGTACTCCAAAAAAAGAAAGAGCAAATTTTTAAAAATCACCTTAAGATGGGATAAGAAAAGTTCCTAAAGTAAAATGAATATGGGAGGGTAGAATGGATGGAAGAGATTGCTAATGACCCTTACCCTAAATGAGAGACTGCTTCAGTGATAAATCCTTCCCTGTCAAATAAATTAGTTTAGATATTAGTATTCAACTGTAATAAACGAAATCAATCCTGGAATAATATGATTCTCTCCTCCAGTATTTTGTTTTGTTTTTTTTTTTTTAAAGAAAGAGAGAGGTAGAGTGAGACAGAAATAGAATCAACTTTATCAAGTTTTTCATCTGGTTTTCATTGCTCCAGCACTTAGTTGTGTACGTGGTGCTGGGGTTTGAACCCCGGACCTCGTGTATGCCAGGCAAGCCTGATGATACATACTGCTGAGCCACGGCTCCGGGCCCTCTCCTCCAGTTTTTAAATTACCTTATGCATCCTTTTTTTCATGAATTTAGACAGAAAATACGATGCTTTCTCTCTGGTTAGTCGTGTCACATAACAACATGCAAACAACTTCTTACCTTCTCTGCCCAGCCACTTCGTAAAGTCAGTCAGCGTTTCCCACTGAGTAGCGTTCATATGGATGTGCTCTCGGTGGCTGATGTATTCATTGTAGACGATGTTGTTGTGGACTCTCTTGGTGCCTGAGAACAAAATGTAACACTGTTGATCCTAAGATTATAAGATTATAAAGCTATTATTTGCACAACATTTAAGATATTTACCAAAGCGTCTTCTGAGAAGTTCTAGAAAGTCATTTCGGAATTCCCTGGTAAAGAAAGAAAGGAAAGCATTAAGGTACTTTCTACAACTATACAGCATTATCTTCCTGATATGTAAGCAATCATATAGTTTTAATGTTCAAGTGAAATATCTATGTGAATCTGTTAGGATCCTTTAAAAACTGAACATGGCTGGAGTAGTAGCTCAGTGGTTATGGCCCTTGCCTGGCATGTGCAAGGACGTGGGTTGGAACCCCAGCACCATGTACACAATGAAATGTTGGAGTAACGAAAGCCACAAGAAAAACTAAAATTAATTCTCTCTTTCTGTCCATCTCTAAAAAAAGAAGCTGAACAAGGACAAGGAAAGAAGAACTGCAAAAGATATGGCTTTTGAGGATTAAAGGAAATCCTTTGGAGTTGAAACACTGTTTTGGTAAAGCAAGCATAGCAAAAGTTACCACGTACCTTTGGAGAGGGTCCTTCACAAAGTCACTTACTTACTGAGTGTGGTAACCCTATTCAACCTGTGACAAAAATGCCCTTATTCCAGATGAAATTGGCACTTAGCAAGATCCTTTTAAGTAGGTACACTGTAATAAGTGCTAGATAAACATAGGTGAACAAAACATAAATCTTGATCTTTCAGGAGGTTACAATTTAACAGAAACAATCATAACTGAAGTTAAACTAAAAACAGAACTGTAACAAAATATCATAAAAAGAACTAAAGGAAATGCCCAGAGGTGATTTTAGTATGGACAGTGAGGTATAAATAGAATTTTATAGGTAAAAGGGAGAGAAGGTCACTCTCAGATAGTCCAGAGCTATGAAAGCATCACAGAAATGATACTCAAGACACTTTGGCTGAAGTTTAAGGCAGATTAAAATGAGGACAAGACTGGAGGTAGAGAGAAGGACTGTGAGAGAAAGAGAGAATCAATTTTTATTGAGTTTTTCACATGGCTTTCATTGCTCTGACAGTTATGTATGTAGGTTGCTGGGGTTTGAACCCGTGTAAGTGTGCATGCTGGGCAAGCGCTGTAACCACCAAGCCACCGCTCCAGCCCCAGGTAAAGCTAATTCTAAGAAAAATAATAACCTTTAGACTTGTTTTTAAAGAACTTTGAATGTCATGCTAAATCGGTCAAGTTTTATGCAAGCAATGGAAAAGCACTAAATAATTTAGTTTGGAAAGTAATTTGTTAAAATCTCTAATCATGGTGGGCAGCAGAGAACAAAAATTCTCAAATGGTGTTCTCTAAACCAGCACCATCACCATCACCTAGGATCTAGATAAAAATGCAAAATCTCTAGACCATCCCAGATCTACTAAATCCGAAGTCAGGTGTGGGATATGCCATCGTTAAGCCCACCAACTGATTCTGATGCACACAGTGGTCTGAGAACCACTGGTGCAAAATTTGTACAGGAAAGATCAAAGCTGGGTCAGCTGGGAGTGGGAGCATACGCCTGTAATCCCAGCTACTTGAAAGGCTGAGGATTCTAAGTTTGAGGACAGCGTGGGCAATTTAGCAAGACCCCATCTCAAAATAAATATGAAAAGGTCTAGGGCTAGGGCTGGAGTGGTGGCTCAGCGGTTTCGGCGCTTGCCTGGCAAGCACGAGGACCCGGGTTCAAACCCCAGCACCACATACACAACTAAGTGTTAGAGCAACTAAGACCATGTGAAAAACTAAATAAAGTTGTTTCTCTCTTTCTTTGTGTCTCATTGTCCCTCTCTCTTTTTTTTAAAAAAAAAAAAAGGTCTAGGGGTATATACCCCTCCTACACACACACACACACACACACACAAGCTGAAGATTAGGAAACTAGCGAGGAAGTCACTGAAGTAATTTAGGTGAGAAATGCGGAGAACTACCACTAGGGCAGTGAGAATGGAAAGGTTGAAAAATTCAAGGACATTAGGTAGGAGACTCAGCAGAGGGGATTCCAAGAGGACTTGAGGTATACAGCTTAGAAGTCTGGGTGAATGGCAATTGGCCAACACAGGTCAGGAAGCAGGTTTGGTAAACAGGATAGTGAGTTCAAATTTAAAAATGCTGACTTTAAGCCTTCAGAAATACGAATTAGTTATGAAGGAAAAGAAATCTGTAAATTGAGATAGACGTTAGTGATGAACTTCAGGAACTGGGAGACATCCAAACATAAATGTAACAGTTAAAATAATGTGAATTATTTTACTGAGCTGAGTGTGATGAAGAACAGTCAAAGGAACACTTGAGCACTTTCCTGTGTTGCAGAGCTGGGAGAGGAGGGAGGGGAAGTAGGAAACCAGGAAGGAACAGAGGACAGAGGTTCAATGAAGAGTTGTTAGCACTGTTCACTGAAGATCAAGCAAGATGAAGTTGAGAACGGCACAAGCAACTCTTTAGGAGACCGAGGGGCAGAAGCCAGCCCACAGCAGACAGAAGAATGGGAGGGGAAAGGAAGGCAGCCAGTGCGGACAGCTCTTGCCAGGACGGTGTTTCCCAAGTGTGGCCTTGTACCCTGGCCGTATTCAAGATGGTTTCAGGTAATTGCCAGAGCAGCAGTTTCTGCCTTTGTCACTGTGCTGTTTGCACTGAGGGCACAAAAGCAATGGAGGACAGACGTGCCAGCAGCTTAGCACACAAGGCCAAGCAGTGGGCAGTGACACCAACTCCCACCAGGAGCCAGTGCGTTCTTCATGTCGTGCGCTCACAGTGAGAACCACGTGGAGCCTCATCTAAAACGTCCTTGAGGAAATGGCAAAATTTATTGATTGTATTAAATCTCACCCCTCAAGCTTACGTCTTTAGAGCTGTGAGATGGACTACTTTTTCACAGGACACCATTTTTTCTTGAAACAACCACTGACACACATAGAATATCCTTATTCCAAATGGGGCGTTTGGTATGCATTTTCTCAAAGCTAAGTAAACCTGGCACACGGAGGAAAAGAACTGACAGTATTTGTTGCCAATGATGAAATCTGAGCTTTCAAGCAACAAGTACAATTTTGGTGAACTAGTACCTACCGCTGTGAGCTTGATATGCTTCCTGTTACCTAGGGATGTTCCGATGACATCAATGTTGATACTAACCCAAGAAGTCCCAAGTGTCCGATTCTGCAAATATTTCCACTAAATTGATACAGGTGCATCAAAATAGGTTAGAAACCATAATCTAGAGGGTATAAATTTGTGAATATACACATATATTCTCAGATGCTCCGATCATTTGTCAAAATAGATCTCTAAAAACAATAATTATTTCAAAGTTATCACAAGTGGTATATTTGTTGCTCAATTTAAGTTTTTATAGGTATTCCAAATCTGGGACAATGGGTCAAATTGGGTTAATATGATTTGATGGCACTGTATGATAAAGTATGCCATGATTTGGAAGATCTGTGTAACGTAGTGAACTAACATACGTCACACAAACATGGAGCTGGAGCGGCAACTCGGGAGTTGGAGTGCTTGCCTGGCATGCGTGAGAACCCGGGTTCAAACCCCAGCACTACATATGCAACTAAGTGTCGAAGAAATGAACGCCAGACCAAAAACTAAATAAAATTGATTCTTTCTTTCTCTCTCCCTCTTTACATACATATGTGTGTGTGTGTATAAATAAATCACGCATGGGTACATGATCTGCTTATAGATCAACAATATAATAGTACAAAAAGTTCACTAATCTAGTTTCAGATTCTATATTACAACTAATCTTTAAGAAACTGCCATACATATATTGTGATAAATGTAGAATTAAAAAGGTATATCTAAAATTATCTAAAATGATTACTAAAATACTTCTTTCCTAACTATACATTTATGTAAAGACTAGAATTTCTTTATGAGCTTCAATCAAAATAATATTTCATGACAGACCAAATGCAGACGTAGATGTGAGAACTTAACTGCCTTCTATTAAATGAGATGCGGAAGAGTTTTGCAAAAATGTAAAATACATGCCTTTTGTTTGGAAAAGAAAGTTTTTTTCAATAAATAAAAAAGAGTGTTACTTTTAAATGAACCAAAAAATTTTTTTAAAATTTGTTTTAAGTACTCTTTCTTGTCTCCTTCTTTTTATTTTATTTTTTTGCAGTGCTGCAACCTAAACCCTGATCCTCACACAAGCTAGGCAAAGCAAGTACTCTACCTCTGAGCTACATCCCTAGCCCTCTCAATTTTAATTTCTAAGTGTTTATACATAAAACCCACATAAACAAAAGCCCTATGTGCCTTCATCATTTTTAAGTAGGTAATGGGGTCCTCAGGTCAAAGGGAAGTGTGAAAACAAAAACAGGAGCAAGACTAAATATTATGAGTAATAATATAATTAACAGCAAATCCTAACTGAGTACTTGGCACTCTTGGAAGCATGTGAAATATTAACTAATCTTCCTATAGTCTTGTTAAGGGTCAACAATACTTGGAAGAGTGTGCTATTTTTAGTGCCATCTTGCAGGGAAGGAAACTGAAGCACAAAAAACCTGGAGAATTCATGCAGAGGTGCCTTCCACAGCCCCTAAGTGGACAAGATCTTGAGGTCAAGAAGCTGAGGGCATAGCATGGGTTCTAGTCACAACTGTGTTAGAATGAAAGTAGTTTCATTTCTCACAAATAATTGTGAGAAAACTGTGGTAAAATTTCAAAAGAAGATTAAAAACTGAGCAGAGAGAGAATATAGCTATTATGCTAACATGTAAGGAATAACAGACCTCCAATACACAAAATATTAAGCACTTATTAAATGTCCAACTGATTAAGCTTATGTGATAAGGATGTCTTTAAGTAACTTACTCTGAAAAATAATCCATAAACTGCTGAGGATTTTCAGAAGCCAGCAATAGTTGTCTCTGATGAGATTCAGACATACAATGACACTTGAAGCCATTCTACAAAAAATGCAAAGGCAGTAGTTAAATTCTGACGTATGTCATCTAAATGGACTCTAAATAGGTATATTTAAGCCCTAAAAATCTGCTCTTTAAAATGATAAAGTATAAAAAATAATCTTATCACCAGCTGTTACCACTCTCCAGTTTTTTATTTTTACTTTTTGTGGAGTTGAGCTTTGCAACTCTGCTAATCAAAGAACAATCCCTCAGATCAGAGAATGAAAAAAGTATGGAAAAAAACAGACTTTAGCTGTGCACATGGCTGCACACGCCTGTAATCCCAGCTATTCAGGAAGCTGAGGCAGGAGGATTAGAAGTTTAAGGCCAGCTGAAGTAACTTAGAGAGACTTTGTCTTGAAATAAAAAAAGGGCTGGGGATGTTGCTTAGTAGTGGAGTACCCCTTGCTTTTTGCCCAGCACTGAAAAAAAAAAAAAGTAAGTAAGCAAATAAATAAATAAATAACTGTCATTAATAACAAGCATTACTGGGCAGAGTAACAGGGATTTCATTTTATGGACTCAATTTAGCCAATTCTTATTGAGTACTTACTTCACAAGAGGGTTATACAAGAGCTTGGAGGAATAAAATAGAGTAAAATAAGTCATTAGTGGATTTCCAGCACAGAAATATTTTCATTCACTTTATTCTACTTCAGCTCATTATTCAAAGTAAATTATTTACTATTAGATAAAGCTTGTTAAATATATTACATCTGTACCTTTTAAAAGCGATCGCAAAAAACATAATTTTGAATCTATTTCTTCTACTTAATATTTGAACCTTATCCTTCACCAGTACATAGTAGAAATTTAAAAAAAAAAAAAAGTGCCTCTTCTGTATTCCCAGTCTTAGTGAACAGCACTGTTCCATACCCAATCACCCAGGAATCCAGAGAGCAACCTAGATACTTCCTCTTTTTTACATTCAACCTATATCACTAAGTCTACTTAGCCTTCTTTTTTTTCATTTATTTTTATTAGTGCATTATAGTTTTACATAATGATGGGATTAGTTGTCACATATTCTTAGATGTACACAAATCAGCAATACAATTTGGTCAATAAATGCCCCCTCCCACCCCCCCCACGCCCTGCACTCCTCTACCTCCCTCATCCCATCCCCCCATCCCTTGCCTTTCTTCTGGGTCCTATATTTTTCCTAAAAAACCCAACTACAGTGTCATAATTCTTATACTTGTGAAGAACATTTTATACTGGCTATTAAAGGAAAGAATTAATCATTCTTCATTTTCCTATAGGAACTGCATTTCAGAATAACATTTAAGGATAACCAAAGAGCCCCAGATGATGAACAAATGCTGATTTTTTTTACAGAAGTATAGCAGCCAAAAATAAATGTAGAACTATGAATTAACCACTTTTTGACTCCTAAGGAGATTGAAACACATAAGTGAAGAGTTGATGGGAGACCAGATATGTGGACATGATTTACAAGTATTACTCCATAAGTTACTTGCTGTCACAAGGGGGGAGAATATTTCTTTCTTTCTTTCAAGAGAGAGAGGGACAGTGATAGAAAGAGAGAGATAGAAAGAATCAATTTTATATAGCTTGTCATCTGGTTGTCATTGCTCCCTCCAACACTTGGTTGTGTATGTAGTGCTGGGGTTTGATTCAGGACCTCAGGTATGCTAGGCAAGTGCTTGAATAGCTGAGCCACCACTGCTCCAGCCCTCTTTTTCTTTTCTTTTCTTTTCTTTTTTTAAAGAGAGAGAAAGAAATGATTTATTTTCATTTGGTTTTTGGTTTTCCTTTATTTATCAGTATATGTGGTGCTGGGGATAGAACCCAGGACCTCAAGCATGCCAGGTAAGCATTCTACCACTGCCACTACCTCTCTAGCCGGACGTATTACTTTCCAATATTAATTTACAAGCTGTGACTTTTATTCCATTATCTTAGCACTTGCCACCAAACATTATGGGCTTCTTCACATGATGCAAAATGAAATACACAAGACCATCTATAAAGTATTTTTCCCCAAAATGTTTAACCTGAACATTTAATCTAACATTTAGATCTAAGTCCTAGTTGACAGAACTAAGAGTTACAGAGCTGGGTGTGGTGGCACACATCTATAATCTCAATTACTCAGAGGCTTAGGAGAACTACAAGTTTGAGCCCATCTTGGGCACTTATCAAGACCTGGTTTATAAGTGGTAGTTTAGTGGTAGAGTGCCTCTTGGTTTGATCCCCAGTAGTATTAAAAAAAAAAATTAAAGAAAGAAGGCAAAAAAAAATCAGAAGGAAACAATTCAACATAGTGGGAATGTTATAGAACCACTGACTGGCCTAGTCTCTTCAACGAGTCACTGTCGAGACAAAAGTAGTAAGGTCGGGGAGGGTGGGTTCTATTCTAAATTTAGAATTTTGAGAGAATTAAATTTAGAGAATTAAAAATCCTAATAACCCACAGTGCAATTTTTAGAAACTGTTTTGTAAGATACTATACTAATGGGTAAGTCATTATGTACTTGTCAAAAACGCATAGAATATACATCAGCCAGAGTGGATCCTAATGTAAATTGGACTTTGAATACTCATATGTCCATGCAGGTTCATCTATTAAGACAAGCAGATCACTCTGCTGCCGGGTGCTGAAAGTGAAGATAGCTATGCATATGGGAGGGGAAGGTACATGGGCAATCTCTGTATTGTCCAATTGCTTTTTTCTGTGAACCTAAAACTTCTCTAAAAATTAAAGTCTATTAAAAAGAACAAACAGTCCCAATAATCAACTCCTATTCACAACTTTTGATCTTGGTTTGAAAAAAATTGTTTTAAAAAACACATGGGCTCCACCCTCTTGTTCATCAAACATACATACACACACACAGTTGGGGGGCAAATGAAGAAGCATGAACATGAAGTGTGTGTTAGATGATATATGGGAAGTTTTATTAACTTTGTCACATTGGTGACATTGACATATATTGTAGTTATATAGATAATCATCCTGAAATTTTGAGATACACATTTAGAGGTGAAATACCCTGATGTTTATAATTTAAAATATATCAGAAAACAGTAAACATAGCAAAACACTTTTAAGTATTATAATTGTATGTTGTGAAATGTATACTTGTAGCCCCCCAGAATTTATATACTGAAACTTTAATTTTCAATGGGTTGGCATTAGGAAGTGGGGCCTTAAGTTTAGATAAGCTAGAAAGGGTAGAGCCCCCATAATGGTATTAGTGCTCTTATAAGAGCTAAGAGCTGGCTTTTTCTGCCCAAAGGCACAGAAACAGGACTGCTGTCTACAAAAACAGGGAGAGAGCCCTCATTAGAAGTGCAACCATGCCAGCCTCCTGATCTTGGACTTCCCAGCCTTCAGAACTGTGAGAAACACATTTCTATTATTTAAAGCACCTAGTCTATTGCATTGTGTTATAACAGCCCAAGGAGACTAAGACACTGGATAATGGATGAAAGGATATTCATTGCACTAGTCCCTTGTTTTTTGTATGAGAATTTCACCTTGACTTACATAGACAGAAGGATATGGAAATGAAATAACTTTATCAATGTCATTTGTAAAGCCTACTTAAAATATCACATCCCTCAGGATTACATCAAAGTCATTCCTAAAGCCTACTTTAAATATTTAATACCACACAGAAGCACTGGATCACATTGTTCCTGTTGCCTCATGGTCTTCAATTCATGCCCAATCCTACCTGCAGGGAAAAATGTCACACCACTAGCCTACTCTTAATTCTTCATCAGGGTTCCACCATCCACTTTAATAATGGGGGGAAATGTAAACTCCACCGCACAATATACAAGGCTTTACCTATAATTCACTTAGTTAAAACTCAACAACAATCTTACAAGTACGTACAATTAGTATTCCCCCTTTAAGGAGAAGTAAACAAGTATAGAGAATGTTAAGTAGCTTGTCCAAGACTACAGGCTATTAAGTGGCGCAGCCTGACATTCAGTCTGTCTCCAGGCAAGTTTATAAGTTTAATCACAACATTATTCTGGACCTAGCACATTTAGGTGCTCAATAAACGATGGTGAGGTGAGTCGTGCGGAAGACCTTTGTTTTCTGTTTTTCCTTCGAATCCTGAAGAGGTGTGAAACCCGAACATCCTGGCTTTTTTTTTTTTTAACAGTCAAGACAAAGATGATGATTATGGTTATGGTCTGGGCATCCTGCGCTGCACTCATCATTCACGCCCCTGCGAGAGCTGCAAAACCTTTTGATTTCTTTTCTTTTGGGGTGGGATAAGGAACGCGGAGGAATGAGGTGTCAAAGACCAGTGGCGCCCGCTAGGTCTGCAGACTGCAGAGAAGAGCAGCTCTACTGAGCCGAGGAATTGAGTCTCCAGTGCTGAGCCCAGAAGCCTTGAGAGCGGGAACCCGAGTCGGGCGCCTTCGACTGCGTCTGGACTCGAAGGTGCATTTCAAGCGGGGCCCTCCGGAGAATATGAGGCCACCCCAGGCTCTTACCTCGTCTCGGCACTGCTTCTGGCACATCTGGCAGTACCATCTCAGCTTCTGAAGTCCTTTGGATTTGATTCGGTTGGCGATGGCCTTGGGGGTAAGAAAATCTGACTTCCCCATCGCGACCACCACAGCTATCACTTTTTAGAACAGTCCCTCAAACCGGAAGCGGAACTGGACTGGAGAGGATAGGCGGGGCAAAGCTCACAGCCGGAAACAGGTGGGGCCTGGGAGGACCGGCTCCAACTCTCGCGAGACTCTCCATCTGGCGTGAGGAAGCGAGACGCAAGGAGCAAGCCGGGTGGGAGGGCGCGTTGGGAAGCTTTCGCGCGTGCGCGTTAAAGCTTGTCTGCCCGACCTTCAGCAAGGCCGGTACCACCACCACCACCATGTTCTCTCGGGCGAGCGTCGCAGGGCTGTCAGCCCGGACCTTGCAGCCGCAATGGTATGGCAGATTGTGGGCGGACTGGGAAGATTGCAAGGGATGGAAGAGCGCGGTCAAATGGGGTGGAGGTGGAGCTTGGGACGCGTAGGACCGACCCGGGGTCAAGGGCCCAGTTAGGCCCTGGGTCCTGCAGACGCCCGGCCTCTGGGGCAGCAGGAAGCGGCTCCCAAGACTGGAGGGCGCGCGCAAAGGCTGGGGCGGAGGTCAGGGAGCAAGATCAGCTACGTCCCCTGAGACTGGAACGGTCATCTGGGACCTCAGGAATGAGACCTTAGTCCGAATTAATGACAGGGAGGTCTCAGATTCCTTCAACCTTAAATACCGAGCTGCTGCGACACACTGGGCGCAGTCTCATGAAGTCTTTGGCCGGGCCCGCAAGGTGAAGGGACGACCTGAGAGAAAGCTTAGAGAAAGGTTAAGGTGTGCTTTATGTCCTTGACGCCTTTTCAGCACTCCAGTGCGGAGCAGAGTGTCCCTTTAAGAACTGTCGTTTCAATGAGCACCCGCTGTGTAACAGGCGCTTTGCTAGGTACTGGAGAAAACGAAGGTGAAAGAAAAGAAGATTCCTGCCCTCTTGGGCAGATGCGCGTCTTGGTGCAGACAGGACATAAAAGACCTGACTGTTGGCGAGGAAGGGAAAGACAAATATCTAGCACCATATTCAAACGACCGAAGCATTAACCTGCAAGGTCATAAATTGTGCAAAGGTTCGGGGTTTAAGGTACGTTCGTTAACTGCTATGCAGGTAAAGGGTGCTGTACGTTTGGACTATTTTAAAAATTAATTCTCTGGAGCGAAAAACATGTATTAGAAGCCCAAGAACAATCAAGATAAAAAAAATTGGTGAATGGCGTTGAAATGTGGAAATGTTTTGAAGACCTAGACATTCTGCAATAATTCAGACACAGTGCTGAGGGAATTGTTAGCTACAGGCAGTGTCTTAGAAATTCCCTGATTTTATAGGATGTGGATTTCTAAGGACCTACAGCACTGAACTAGATTTTGGTATCCTAATTTATGTGAAAGGACTAGAAAGCATTAATTGAAATAGGTAGGTTTTCATTAAGCAAAGAATTTCAGGGTAGTAAGGAAGTTCTGTATGGTGTGAATTAGTTACATAAAATTTTTGATGGATTAGCCATGGAAGTCAGATTTTTCTTCTAATCTTGAAAAAGAATAGTAATTGAATTCTTAGTTGTATAGGTTGAAGCATCTGTTAACTACTAAGCAAATGTTTGTGGAGTGCCTGCCCTACAGCAGTTGTTGGCACCAAGAAAAGTGTTAAAATGTGACTGCAAACAGATTATAGCCTCAGTGAGCTTCCTGGGACTGTTCCTGGTATGCAGTAGTCCTCAGCAAACATTAACTCTTTTTTCTATCCCACCCATCTTGCTGTGCATTAATGTTTCTGCAGTATTCAAGTTATTTAAAAAATGGAAAGATCCCTGTGTGGTGACCCACACCTGTAATCCTAGTGCCTCTGGAGGCTGAGGCAGGAGAGCAAATTGGAGGCTGGCCTAGCAACTTAGCAGGACCCTGTATCAAAAAAATTAAAAGGGCTGGAAAGTTTCAGAAAAAAAAACTGATTTAGATAAAATTCTAAAAATAACTTTATTGAAACAACTACAAGACAATTTGAAAATGTTTTGATAAAGGTTTGCTTTAAATAAGAGCTCTCAGAGGCAACTATTGCCAGCAACCTAAATTAGAACTTCAATCAGCAAATAAAGGACATAGTCTTGATCTTTAGGAATATTGGTTTAACAGGTAGATTATGAAT
This sequence comes from Aplodontia rufa, assembly GCA_004027875.1. Lineage (NCBI taxonomy): Eukaryota > Metazoa > Chordata > Mammalia > Rodentia > Aplodontiidae > Aplodontia > Aplodontia rufa. Next base: position 66,027 of record PVKS010000868.1, on the reverse strand, counting down.
GTACATCAAAGATCATTGTTTGAAGCTGGGCATGGTATGCATGCTTGGAATCCCAGCAACTCAGAGAGGCTGAGGCAGGAGGATCATAAGTTTGAGACCAACATCAATAACTTAGTAAGGCCCTAAGCAATTTATTGAAAGCCTGTCTCAAAATAAAAATAAAATAAAAATGACTGGGGACATATCTCAGTACCAAAGTACCCCTGGGTTCAATCTCCAGCACCCCCAACCAAGTGTAAGAAGGTTATCCTATTTGCTAGAGGAGAGCAAAAAGACAGGACCCCGGGTGGGGATTGAAGAAGTGTGAGGTTCCACTTTTTGATGTAGAAGAGGCAGGTGGTAGACTTTTACAAGGCATTATGTTTCAAAATTAGACATACTTGACATGTTTCCTTGAGAATTAACCAGAGCTGCTCCTTCCTTCAAGTGTATAACATACAGCATTATATATTCCTTTAAAATCTCTCAAACTTCAATTTCATTGAACAATGAACCACTCCTGCCTCCCACTGTCTTCAGGTTGTCTAACAGTGCTGTGTGATTATAGTAGATACCCCTGGTCCCAACTGGTGTGGTTCTCCATCCAGTGTATTTTGAGTTTCTCACATACTCTTCTGAGGCTTTCTCAGGACATGATTCAGCGATTCAAGACTTTTCCTCCAAGTGCAAAATTCAGTAAATCAATCTGTCCCTCAAGAATTCAAGCAGCTTTTGGCTATTTGATGGTAAATTGTATGTATAAAAGTAGATAACGTAGAAGTCATCTTTAGAGCTAAATGAAGGGTAAACATGGGAGTACTTCAAAATACACGAAACAATAGCATGTGCCCAATATAAAGAGTCACAGAAGTCACTTCCTCTTCATACCTCTCACTTAGAACTCTCAGGAACACCAAAACATTGTGTTCATCCAAATATAGTATGGAATTCAAATTTGTTCCATTCATTATACTCTAATGAGAATTTTGTGTCAGTTAAGTTGAAGTGTCTGTCTAAAACCATAATATTCAAATGTCATTTGTGACAGCCTATAAATTTAGAGTGTTTGGGGTGAAAAAGTCCTTATACTGAAAAAAGAAAGCCAGCCAAAAATGATATTACTTTGCACATGCCATTAAGAGCAATGATTGTAAGTAGAATGGTTATTGTGTCCAATAATTTGTACTCTGAAATAGCACCAGTATTTTCCAGTTTTTGTCTTTTCCTTTAGTATATCTATTCTCGCAACCAAACCTTTTATTTTATATGTAGTCAGCTTCTTCCTTTCTTTCTCTGTGAACAATACCAGAATTATGCTAGATAAGTCAAGAGACTTAAAATAATCTTCTGGTTATGACCTTCCATATTAATTTTTATGCACATAAATACAAAATCACAAAAATGAGATCAAAGAACATGTATCATTTCATTACCTACATTTTTTCAAATTATACTTGATAGAATTTATTTTTAAGTAGTTTTAGACTTATAGAAAAGTTGACCATTTAGTACAGAGATTTCATATACCCATCCAATACTCTGAACAGTTTCCCCAACTACTAACATAGTGGTATAAGTGCTACAATTAATGAACCATTGTTGACACTGCTTTTAACTACAGTCTGTAGTTTTATTAAAGTTCACTTTTTTTTTTTCCAAGAGAAAAATGGGCTGGAGCAGTGGCTCAGTGGTTACACTGCTTGCCTGGCATGCATGAGTCTGCAGTTTCAAACCCCAGCACCATGTACACAACGAAGTGTCAGAGCAACGAAGGCCACACGAAAAGCTGAATAAAATTTGATTCTTTCTAAAAAAAAAAAGAGAGAGAAAGAAAAGGAGAGAAAGAAAGAGAGGATGAATTTCATCCAGTTTTTCATTTGGTTTTCTTTGCACTGATACTTAGTAGTGTATGTGATGCAAGGGTTTGACCTGTGTTGTTAGGGTTCGAACCCCGGTCCTCGAGCATGCCAGGCAAGTGCTGTAACTGCTGAGCCACCCTTCCAGCCCTAAGGTTCACTCTTTCTCTTACACAGACCTATGGATTTTAACAAATGCTTAATGACATGTATTTACTATTATAGTATGCAGAACACCATGACTGCTTTACACATTCCTCCTCTCCTCTCCTCAAAACCTTGCCAATCACTGATCTCTTTACTATTGCTTGCTTTAGTCTTTTCTGCCATGCCATATACAGCATATAGCCTTCTGCAGATTGTCTTCCTTCATATGGTAATATGCATTTAAGGTTTCTCCCTGTCTCTATGGCTTGAGATCTCATTTATTCTTATTGCTAAGTAATACTTCTTTTTGTGGATGTACCAGGATTAGGTTATCAATTCATCAACATATTGATATCCTTCAGATTTTGGCAATCACAAATAAATGCTGCCATAATACTTTTGTGAGGGTTTTGTGTGAACATGTGTTCAGGTCAGTTGGGTAAATACCTAGGAGCATGATTGTGGGATCAGATATTAAGACTATCTATGTTTAGCTTTATGAGAAACTGCCAGACCATCTCCCAAAATGACTATACCATTGTGCATTCTCACTAACGATCAATGAGTAGTCCCCTTACTCCGCATACTTGTCATCATTGCTGTTTTTTTTTTTAAAATCCATTCTTCTAGGTGTATAGTGTTTTGATTTACAGTTCCCTAATAAGATGCTACTGAGTGTTGCTGTATGTGCTAATTTGCCATCTTATTGCACATTTCTGGTGAGGTGTGCAAATCCTTTGCCCATCTTTTTAATTCACTGTTTTGTTATTGTTTTAAGAGTTTTATATTTGGGGTCCAAGTCCTTTATCAGAAATGTTTTGCAAATGTTTTCTCCCTGTCTGTGGCTTGTCTTCATTCTTTTAATTGTGCTTATCATGGATCCAAAGTTTTTAATTTTGATAGTTAAACTTGCCATTTTTGTTTGTTGGTTTGTTTTTTTCTATCATTGAGCATGCTTTTGGTGTTGGATCTAAAATCTCATTGTCAAACCTAAGGTACCTAGATTTTTTCCTGTGTTTTGCATTTTACAAAAGATCTATGATCCACTTTGAGTTAATTTTTGTGACAGTTGTTATTGTAAGGTCATTGTTTAGATTAATATTTTTACAAGTGGGTATGCAATTGTTCCAGCACTGTAAGTTGAAAATAGTATTCTTCCTCTGTTGAATTGTTTTTGCTCCTTTTTCAAAGATCAGTTGACTGTTGTGTGCATCTCTGGGCTCTCTCTTGTGTTCTGTTTGTCTGATCTTTCACCAGTACCACACTGTCTTGATTACTGTAACTTTACAGGAAGTCTTGAAGTCAGGTAGTAAGTTTCAGTTCTCTGGCTTTTTCTTCAGTGTTGTTTGGCCAGTCTAGATTTTTTTTTTTCCTTTCCATGTTAAATTTAAAATTAGGGGGACTGGAGTGGTGGCTCTGTGGTTACAGCACTTGCCCTGCATGCTCAAGGACACAGGTTCAAACCCCAGCTCCCACGTACACAACTAAGTGTCAGAGCAATGAAGGCCATGTGAAAAACTAAATAGAAATTGATTCTCTCTGTATCTCTCTCTCTCACTGTCCTTCTCTCTTTAAAAAAAATAAAACTAAAATTAGTTCATTGATGTCCACAGGTAACTTAAGATTTTGATTGAAATTGTGTTAGATCTATATATCATTGTAAAGAATTGATCTTAATAACATTGAAACTTCCTATCCATTAATATGGAATCTCTTTCCATTTATTTAGAGCTCTGATTTCTTTCATCAGTTTTTTTGTAGTTTTTCTCAACATAGATGTTGTGTTCATACCTAAGTCTCTTTACAACTACAAAATTCACCTAATATAAATTTTACTTTAACTGTTTTTATGTATACAATTCTGTGGTCTTATTTAAATTCAAATTCCATTTGTTTATAGCTGGCACAGAGAGCCATTATTTGCTGGTTCTGCATCTGCAGATTAACCAACTATGGATCAAAAATATTTGGGAAAAAACTGCATATGTACTAAACATGTATAGACTTTCCTGTCATTATCCCCTACTTAATAGAATAATTTACATTATCATAAGTAATCTAGAGGTGATTGATATGGTTGGGTTGGGGGATGTAACTCTGGTAGAGCACTGGCCTAACATGACTGAGACTCTGGTCTCAATGCTCAGCACTCCCTACACATGCGCGTGCGCGCGCGCGCAAAGTATATGGAAGGATATGTGTAGGTTACATTTGCAAAGATGCAGTCGTATATAGAGACTTGAGCACTGAGGCTTCATGAGTGGACCTGGAACCAAAATCAGTAGTTCCTGAGGGATGACTGTATATAGGTAAACAATTAACTTCAGGTATGTTAACCTTATATCCTGCAACCCTGCTATAATTGCTTATTGGTTCTAGGAGGACTTTTTTGCTGATTCTTTGGGATTTTTTACATAGAGAATTGTGCCATCTATGAACAAACACAGTTTTATTTCTTTCCTCTCAATCTGTGTACTTTTTACTTCCTTTTCTTGACTTACCATATTTTCTATGACTTCCAGTATGATACTGAATAAAAAGTGGTGAGAGGGGACATCACTCTTTTGCAGTCTTAGGGGCCAAGCTTCTAGTTTATGACCATTAAACTGTGGATTTTGTAAATTTTTTATAAGGTTGAGGAAGTTTTCTATTCCTAGTTCACTGAGAGGCTCTTCACCAGTGAATGTCAGATTTTGTTAGATGCTTCTTCTGCATCTATTGATTGAATGGTTTTACTTATTTAACCTGTTGATGTGTTGATTATCTTATTTGATTTTTGAGCATCGAGTGAGCTTTGCATATCTAGAATAATTCCCACTTGGCCATAGTGTATAATTGTTTTAAAAAATACATTGTTGAATTTGATTTGCTAATACATTATTGAGTAGTTTTGCATCTAAGACTATGAGAGATATTAATCTCTGGTTTTCATTTCTTATGATGCCTGTCAGGTTTTAGAATTAAGTTGATGCTTGCTTCATAAAAAGTATTCCTTCTGCTTCTAATTTTACCTGCCATTGTTGAGTTTTGGGGGGCAGGGTGGGGGTACCAGGGATTGAACTCAGAATCCAGGAGTGCTCAGTCACTGAGCCACATCCCCAGCCCTTTTATTATTTGTGTGTGTGTGTGTGTGTGTTTGTTTTATTTTGAGACAAGATCTTGCTGAGTTGTTTAGGGGCCTACGTTGCTTAGGCTGGCCTCAAACTTGTGATCCTCCTGCCTGATCCTCCCAAGTTACTGGGATTACAGGCATGTGCCACTGCACCCAGCTAGGTGGGTTTTTTGTTTGCTTGCTTTGGTTTTTATTTTTAGCATCAAGTACCATATCTGCTGAGAGTTTTCAAATCTTTTTCTCGACTCTCAAAACCTTTTGTTTACCATTGGACATTTCCACTTAGTCCCCTAGGCTTTTTAACTGCATCTTGTTCAAAATGATTATCTCCAGGAAGTTCATCCATCCCAGTTTTCTATATTGATTATGATGGCACCATGCACTCAGGTCTTTACATTGTAAACCTTGGGTCATTTCTCACTGTCTTCCTTTCCGCTAAGAATTTGTTCTTAAGTCTAGTAATCTATTGCTTTGCCCATACCTTAGCCCAAATTCTTGCTGTCTCTTGTCTGGAAGCTGCAGCAGCCCATGTCTCCATGGTATGACATATTCCAAGTTCATTTCATGCTTCTCATTGCCATCTGAAAACTAAACTGCAACATTGATCTTTACTATCTCCAAAATAATATTTACACTGATTTACTTTCTAATATTTAAAAATATTAAAAACTTGAGATAATTTTTAAACACAACCTGTCTTCTACTTCCCCTGCTGCATCCCTTGCCCATAATACTGTCTTTCAAAACAACATCCTATTCTGAGAATGCCCTCTTTAGTCTCTCCATTACATACAAATTTACTGATTTTTCAATTTACTCATGTAGCAGTGCTGGCTAACACAAGTACTTTGCTAGAATTCAAAGGCTATAAAGATAATTTGTAGCATGTTGTCTTTCCCACTAGAACAGGCATCCTCTCATTCATCTTTCACTAACTTTCATTCTAAGCATTTTTACCATTGTGCATTGGCACTTTAATATTAAAGACTAGACAAATATTTGATTAAATTTTTCATGAAACTGAGTTTCATGGATCTTGTCTATGAGATGATAATATGCTTCTGGTGGTCAGAAACCATGTCCTATTTACCAGTGCCTAGAACACAGAAGCTACTTGGTATTTGTTTATTTAATTGAATTTAAAAAGTTAAAAATCATATTAAATAAATGTACTTCCACTCATGTGGTCATATTAGATAGACTATGTGATTGATGCTATTATTATTATTTTGGTACTGGGGATTGAACCCAGGTGTGCTTTATACCCACTACGTCGTCCTCAGCACTTTTTACTTTATTTTGAGACAGGGTCTTGCTAAGTTGCTAAGGTTGGCCTCGAACTTGCAATCCTCTTGCCTTAGCCTCCCAAGTCATTGGGATTGCAGTTGTGCAGTACCACACCCAACTTGTTGCTCAGCATTATTTTTAAATATTGCTTTGCAATAAGGAAGTCAAGAGTTGCTTTTTAGGTGTGTCTGTCCTCGATTTTAAGTATAGTTAGCCTAACAAAAGCATGGATTTTTCTGTCCTGGATAATTTATGGTACAAATTATCATCTTCGAGATTTGGAAGTGAAAATGCAGCATTTGTGGATGCCATTGTGACTAAAGTGAGTAGTTTGCATTAGAATTAGGCCAAATAAAACAAAGTTTTAGTTCAGGGCTTGGTAGCACTATTGGGAATTTAAATATATAAGTGTTAAATACATAGTCCTGTATTTAACAGATTGATTTTCATGGATATTTAAGTAAACATTAGTTCTGAATGTTTTTCTTATATAGTGAAATTATTTTTCAGAAAACTAAAATTTTTTAAAACTTTTATTCTCAGGATCCAAGTTCGAAACATGGCAACTCTGAAAGATAGTAAGTATGTTGTTTGTCTCAGTATTTGAATTAAGGAAAACTATATTTTGACAGAAATACTTTTAAAACATACCACTTTATCCCATTGTGTATTGGTGAAAACTGACAAAATGAATCTATATTATACGTGTTAAATGTTGGACTTGTTTTAGAAAAGACAAGTATAAGGTGACATGAAGTTTATGCTTCTGTCTTTAGAGTAATATAAACTAGTGATATAACTAGAAAAAACTATATTATTTACATATACATACATACGTAATGTTATGAAATATATGGTTAAAGCCATTTTCAGTGTCATTTAATGTTTTAAATAGAGTGTACTGTTTTATGTTGCATTTGCATATTCTGTCTAAGCAACAGCTTCTCTTGCCTCTTATTAGTGCTAGTTTCAACATGAAGACTAGTTCAGCATCGTGCTGCTTATTGATGGTTTAAGTGCTAATTATTCTACCTTGCACTTTAGAAAAAATTAAAAGAATTTACAGATGAAATTATACAGTAACACCTTTGTCTTAACAGCATTTCAATTTTTCAGTTACCAGGCGACTAAAGTCAATCAAAAACATCCAGAAAATTACCAAGTCTATGAAAATGGTAGCAACAGCAAAATATGCCCGAGCTGAGAGGGAGTTGAAACCGGCTCGAGTATATGGAATAGGATCTTTGGGTAAGAGAATTGTCTAATTCACAAATTATGATGAATCGTTTTAACATAAAGATTACTTATGACTTTTATTTAGTGCTTTCTCTGATTGTAGGCCTATTTTGAGTTCTTTCTGTGTGAACATTTTTCATGTTTCTGCATGGATTCAGAGCAACCCTGTGAGGATAGGAATTGTGAGGGTCCCTGCATACCAAAGTTAAGTAACTTGCCCAAATTCATATACAAATTTACTGGAAGCCTCTGTTTGAACTTTGTGATCTGCTATCAGAGCCTATATATTAGCCACTATATGTGACTGTGTTAATCTTAAACATTCTAAAATCCTTCCTAGATTATTAAATGTGACATCAAAACACTTGACAAGCCAGTACATTAGACACAGATGCTTGGTTGCATCCTGTTACCTTTTGATACGCTTGTTTAGGACTGAGGGTGGGAGATGGTACCCTGCAGAGGAGAGGTGATGGATGGAGTGGTCGTGGATATTACTTGACATGGTGTTTTGAGAATCTCCATGATGTAGAACAGGAAAAAGTGCAGAAGAACTTCATTTTTAAGATACTTTAATCACAATTCTTAGCATTTCAAAAGCATCAACACATTTTTCTTTGGTAATTTTATGTAGTCCTTTCTTGGTTAGGCTTCCTAATGGATAAAAGAAGTAATATGATGGTTTTAAAATAATTTATAGTTTTTCAGATGCTTTTATACTTATTTGATTATTAATTTGCCTTGGAAATAAGCAAAATTGGGAAAAACTGGACAGTTCCCATCTTGACCTATAACCACATTCTCTGAATGCTTGTATTATTCTGTGTGGTACTGCACTGAGGCCACGGCAGAGAATAATTTATTATAATGAAACGTTTACACAAATTTTAAAGTAAAGAAAATTGTTTAGTGAGCTTCCGTTTATCTACCACTTAGCCTTAAAAAAAAAAAAAAAGAAAGAAAGAAAGAAAGAAATTTCAGCTTGGATCACCCAGATATTAAGTTTTGGCCTTATATCTTCCTAAAGGAATACAAAGGAATATTAGTTAGTCTCTACTGCTTAGACTGTTGAAGCCTTCTAACCGGCATCCTTACTTTTGCTCCCTTTCATCTTTTCTCCATCCCAGATCCAGAGTGACTAAGTTGTGAATCAGTACATGCTGCTCCTTGTCTGCCGTTACCATGGCCTTCAAATCTTTACATGATTCTGTTCTTACCACATGCCTTCTTATACCCGCACTGCTGTTTATAATTTCCTCTGGTCCTCCCCCTCATTTCACACAGTTTTCTACTCAACTACCCTCCTCGAGTCCTTCTTAAACCACCTTATCCTGAATTCATTTCTGCATTACTTTGTGTACTTGGATTATGCCTCCTTATTCCCTTCTTTCTCATGTGTCACTATCTGACACTACCTGTCCCTGTTTACTTGTTTTGTTGTTTGACTCCCCAACTAGAATAGAAACTTCATTCCTATTTCCCAATACCTAGAAGAGTGGGAGTTCAATAAATATACAAGTGAATGAGGACTAAAGGAAAATGAATCTTACCAACAGAATTTGCAAGCAGAAAATATCAACTTAGAAGGCAAAATTTGCTATTTCCAAATTGAAGATAATATGTCTATGTATTATCTGCACATTGTATGTAACAGCATATCTATATATTAGATGTAGAATTGCCTTCTGAAGTAATTTTTTTTGTTCTCTACCATATCTTTTTAAAAATGCTTATCCTGCAAAAGGAAATTGTATATAAGAAAATAATAGAACGCTAGGCCTCAGATGAAATGGCTCCTTACTGTAAAAATGCCATATTTATTAACACATACAGAGGAGAGTTGATAGGGTTAATCACCCAGTCAGCTCAAATCCACTGACTCCCATAAGTCTCATTTTCTCAGTGAATGTTGTTTGGTTAGTTGATGCACAATTTTAGCCTAGGGTAGGACAGTGATTTTTCAGTTTATATAGGACTATGTCTTATTCATATTTATATCATTAGATAACTAACAATATAGAATGTGTGGCATAGGGGGCATTCAATAATTGTATCTCCATGTAGTCTTTTTTTTTCCCCGTTTCTTCTGTTTTTGTGGTGCTAGGGATCAAATCAGGGCCCTTGCATGCTATACAAGACTCTACTACTGGGCTGTCTCTCCAGCCCTCCATGTAGTCTATTAATTACTGAATTTTCTTAGTAAGTTACTCAAGCCAAAACTAAGGAAGGCCAGGTTAACTTTGGCAAAGAAGGGTGTTCATAAAAATTGTTCTCTGCCTTGTTTATATTAAAAAAAAAAGGGCAAGTCACTTAATTATTTACCTTTCTTGATAATATAAATAAATATAATGAATTTTCTCTGCCCCAAAGTCTATAGCCATAAAATGTCACTTAATACAGGAGAAACCAGGGACTAGGAGTGTGACTTAGTAGTGGAACTCTTGCCTGGCATGCATGAGTCCCTGAGTTCAATCTCCAGAACCATAGATAGATAGATAGATAGATAGATAGCTGAGTAACTGGTTTAGATGGCTCAGTACAGTATTTGCAGTATAATAAAAATAAAAATTCAACTCAAGTCTACCAATCAGCTTCTACGACCTTTGAACTAAAAGAGTATTGACTGCTAGAAATGAAATGGTTTAATATTTTTAATTTTTTAAATTTTTAAATGGGCTGGAGCAGTGGCTTAGTAATTACATGCTTGCCTGGCATGTGTGAGGACCCAGGTTTGAACCGCAGCACCATATAAAACTAAGTGTCAAAAACAGACCAAATGAAAAAAAAATAAATAAAATTGATATTCTCTCTCTTCAAAATAAATAAATAAATAAATAAAAATTTTAAGTAGGCATTTCATACTCTCCAAAATTTTTTTAAAAAGGCTTAAAAGAAGTATTCTGCCCACTCTCTAAACTTTGGAGTTGAGTATTTACTTCTTTCAACTTTTTATAGGAGGTCCTCTGGTTTTAAAAATTGAGATTGACTGTCTCATACTGAATAGGGAAATAGTAGGAATTCTTGAAGTGGGTGAATGTAATGGCTATGAAAATGTACCTTGCAACTACAGGGTACCTCAGCTGCCCTGTTGCAGCCAGTTGTTAAAACCCACTCAATGGGGGCTGGAGCGGTGGCTCAGCGGTTACAATGCTTGCATGGCTTGCATGAGGACCCAGGTTCGAACCCCAGAACCACGTACACAACAAAGTGTCAGAGCAATGAAAGCCACATGAAAAATAAAATTGATTCTCTCTTTCTCTCTCACTGTCCCTCTCTCTTTAAAAAAACAAAACAGAAAACAAAAATACTCTGTTTGGTCAAGCCATCCTTCCTAAGGGCTGCTCCTAGCCAGTGATGAGGACAGGCAGGCCTTTAGAGATGTGGGTCTCCAAGCAGCCTCTCTTATCTTTCCTTTAACTGCCAGTGGTCTAGGAAGCTGCTGCCCAGCCTCTCTTCCTCTTCTTCCCACAGATCAATTTGCATGGTGGTAGAATGGTTCTTCCGCCTCTTTTGACATCTTCCTGTTTTCTCTCACAGGCATTTCACACAGTAAAATCATGTATCTTTGATGTAAATTGCATATTTAAAAAAAACTTTACATTTTTTGTTTCTTTTTAAGCTCTGTATGAAAAAGCAGATATTAAGGTACCTGAAGACAAGAAGAAACACCTCCTTATTGGTGTGTCCTCAGATAGAGGGCTTTGTGGTGCTATTCATTCCTCCATTGCCAAACAGATGAAAAGTGAGGTGGCTACACTCACAGCTGCTGGAAAAGAAGTCATGCTTGTTGGAGTTGGTGATAAAATCAGAGGCATACTTAATAGGTATTTAAAAAAATAAATTAATTGTTTCTCTCTGTGTCTCGCTAAAAAATTAACATAGAGTGTCCTATTGTTTAAGCAAATATCTTTTTTAGTATACTCACAGAGAGGTTTTGTTTTTACTTATTTATTTATCTTAGGATATATTTGGATATATCTTTTCCCTCTGTTTTGTACTTCCTTTTCTGCTTGTCCTTCATCTGCTTTCTTAGTTGAATACAATGGGAATATCCCAAGCTATTGGCATTAAACCAAACAAGGAATTTTTGAGGAGCTGTGATAGCTTGGAAATGTGAGAAAGGAACAATAGTTTATTAGAATTAAAAGAGATAAAGGCAAAGAGAATATATAATAAGACAATTCTGATTTTGAGCCCTGAGTTCTTGACAGATGCTGAAGGAAAGGAATAATCATGATGATATGCAGAACAACTTCACTCAGGGAGCCACCACTATCCACATTCCCCCAGAAAATTTGATTGATGGGACGACTTTTTTCTTTGTTCCTATGCTCTTTCAATACAAGTACTCTATTAAACTATTTTATGTGCTCTCTAGGACTCATGGTGACCAGTTTTTGGTGACATTCAAAGATGTGGGAAGAAAGCCCCCTACTTTTGGAGATGCATCAGTCATTGCTCTTGAATTACTAAATTCTGGTTATGAGTTTGATGAAGGCTCTATCATCTTTAATCAATTCAGGCAAGAAACATTCAGAATTCAAAGTTCTTTTCTGTTTGTGTTTTAAAATGACTAAATGTCTACTTAATTTAAAAATTATTTTAAGATACTTATCCATTTTTGTGATTTCCAGGTCTGTAATCTCATATAAGACGGAAGAAAAGCCCATCTTTTCTCTTAATACCATTGCAAGTGCTGGTAAGTAGGTTTTCTAAGACAGTATTTTTGGATTTGGAATGAAGAGAGTTGTACACTAAGGAAAGTAGTGTTTGTCACAATGTCATTGTAGCTCTGGCAAAGTAAACTGGGGCTTTGTTAAGAAGCATTGTCTACTAGTGACTTCCATGATTCAGGTCATTGTTTGACCACTCCTATACCATTCCTGCACTAATATCTATTGAGAGCTATCATTAGGTATGCTTTCTGTCCTAGCTTTACAGGCTCTGTGGAGGAACTCTACTTAACTACAGTGCATTCAGAAGCTTTAGAATAGTCATTTAAACAGTGCTGGCAACTAATTTACATTGATTTATTAAATTCCCTTATTGTTTGATAAAGTCTTTGCTCAGTGAAGTATACTAGAAATATTCTGGAAGTGATTGTATTTTTCTAAGGCACTTTCCCCTTTTATATATATTTCATTTACTCTGTGTTGTATACATTTTTACATCTCTGAAATTAGTACAACTACTATCCAGTGGCATGTCGTTTTTAATTGGCTACAGTTTTTCCTTTTTTTAAATGATACACAAAAAGGGAATTATGATCTATACTATCTTAAATATGATAAAGTACAATACTTTTTCACCACTTTACCTTAAAATGAAGAATTTGAAATGGACTGATAAGTTTTTACAACATCAAAACTCAAATTTATATCAGCTTCTAGTTCTCCCGTTCTTTCATGTGCTTAGCAAGGTCATTCCTCTCACTTTCCAGATTGAGACATTCATATTTGTCCAATGATTAAATGGCTAAGTTGGAATTATTATATCATACTATACTGGTATGGTGATGGAAATAATTATTCTCTTGAAAAAAAAAAAAAGAAGAAGAATGCTTGCTGGATTTGTGATAAATACTCTGGTTGGAGGTATCCAGAGGATTTCACAACCATGAAATTTAGTAGTTATTTTAAATGTCAAACTCTTGATATTTAAGTTAAGCCTCTCCTCTCAAAGGTTTTGTTGATATGTTATATTTTCTGAAACTATGATATGTAATATGGAAACAGAAGAAACTATTAGAACACATTCATTTAATTTACTTTAAAATGACTATGAAGGTTTTTTTTTTTTTTAAGAGAAAGGGACAGTGATAGAAGGAGAGAATCAATTTTATTAATAGTTTTTCATGTAGCTTTTGTTGCTCCAACATTCATTGTGTACCTGGTGCTGGGGTTTGAATCCGCATCCTCGTGCATGCCAGGCAAGTGCTGTAAATGCTGAGCCACCGCTCCAGCCCCACCATGAAGAATTTTTATACTGTTAAGTTGTTTTTGATGAAATAAGTCTTTCCTCTGTATAACGTCAAAGAAATGCATCACTTATTTTAACAGAGAGCATGAGCATTTATGATGACATTGATGCTGATGTGCTGCAAAATTACCAAGAGTACAGTCTTGCCAACATCATCTACTACTCTTTGAAGGAGTCTACCACCAGCGAGCAGAGTGCTAGGATGACAGCTATGGACAATGCCAGCAAAAATGCTTGTAAGTCACAATAGGGACATTGCAGTAATGTTTGTGGGCCCTTAGTACATCTCTGCTGAAAGAATGTTCCCAGAATAGCATCAAAAACAGGAGCCAGGTGTGGTTTACATGTCCATAATCCCAGCAACTCAGGAAGCTGAGGAAGGAGGATCACAAGTTTAAGACCAGCCTGGGCAACTTTGTGAGACCCTGTCTCAAAATAAAAATACAGAAGGACTGGGAATGGAATGTAGCTCTGTGGTAGAGTACTCCTGGGTTCAGTCTCCAGTACCATGAATAGGGTGGGAACACCATTAACAGGATATTCTGTTAGAATATGCCTTAGAGGGGTTGGGAATTTAGCTCAGTGGCAGAGCGCTTGCCTAGCACTCGCAAGGCCCCGAGTTTGATCCTCAGCCCTGGAAAAGAAAAAGAATATGCCTTAGAGGGAAGTACATCTTACTTGATAGATAGAGCAAGGCAGCCTAGGAAAGATGTAAAAACACCTTTGTAGCCAGGTGCAGTGGTGCATGCCTATAATCCCAGCAGCTCAGGAGGCTAAGGAAGGAGGATCACAACTTCAAAGTCATTTTCAGCAATTTAGCACTGCCTTGTCTTAAAATAATAAAAAAGAGTGAACAATGTGGTTCAGTGGTTAAGCACCCTTGGGTGGTTCACTTCCCAGTTCTTGGGGGGGGGGGGGGGTGCTTCCATAAAATTCTTTTTGAGAGGCCAGTTTGGGAATCCAAAAAGAAGCAACCTCTTACATTTAAATTAAGCAACAGAGGTTAATTAACCAACTATTCTTTTCTAGTTTTAATTTTTTGTCTAATCTTTTTGTTTCGTTTGTAGCTGAGATGATTGATAAATTGACTTTGACATTCAATCGTACCCGACAAGCTGTCATCACAAAAGAGTTGATTGAAATTATCTCTGGTGCTGCAGCTCTGTAAGTAATTGTAGATAGTTGCTTTCAGAGGGGTTTTTCTGACTCATCTCGTTGTGTCTGTTCATTTAGTCTTTGGCGCTTAAAAAGTTTTGTTTTGCTTTGTCTATTAAGGTTGAAATGATTCATTGCTTAGTCTTGTATCCGTACTCTTAAGCTATGATGATTTGATAGAAATGAGATCTCTTTAGTTTATTGTTTCAGCTGAAACATTAAGGCTTAGCTTCTGTTCAGGGAATCATGGTATTTATTAGCTTTTACTTTCCTAGGGATAGGAATAAGGATATGAACAATTATCATTTGTAAAATCTATATTCAACATTTAAGGTATTATAAACCATGCTGCTTTTGCCTAACTCTATAAACCACTGAATGGAGGAAGAGTCCAGGAATTGTTTTCTTCTATTCCAGTACTGTAAGATAGCATACTGCTTTCCTGGAGAAAATTTCTTGATTGTTGAGAAAATTCAATGATTGTGAAACAAAGGATAAAAGAATGGGAATTCTATTTAAAAAATTAAGTTGAGCATCTACAATTTGCAAAGTACAATGCCAGGCAGTGTTAAAGGATGTGATCCTCTTTCAAGGCATTTATATTTTAATAGGATAAGAAAAGTTTATGTTTGATGAAAGATGAAATGTATAGTGAGCTATTTCTGACTCATTCCATTTTAACCTCTGCTAATTGCCTACCAACCTTGTTTTACCTTTTAAACAGATCTTTAATATTTTATATCCATTTAACACAGATCCTTGTCATTTTTCTCCTGAATTAAGAAAGAGTTTGAGCTGTGTGTAGTGGCACATGCCTATAATCCCAGCAACTCAGGAGGCTGAGACAGGATTGCAAGTTCAAAGCCAACCTCAGCAACTTAGTGAGGCCTTAAACAACTCAGCAAGATTCTGTCTCAAAATAAAAAAGTTTTTTTTTTGTATTTACCTTTGAAACAGGGTCTCACTATGTTGTCCAGGCAGGTCAAGCAGTCCTCCTGTCTCAGCCTCTCAAATAACTGGGGACTACAGGACTATGTCTAGCACTTAAGAGGTTCTCAAAAAAAAAAAAAAAATTGTTTCTGGGCACAGTGGTACACAGTCTTAATTAACAGAGAAGACAGATATTAAATAGAACAAAGGGGTTAGCAAACTGCGGCCCAGAACTACATTTTTACAAGGTTTAAAAAGTCAGACAGGGGCTGGAGCAGGGACTCAGCGGTTATGGTGCTTACCTCACATGCGCAAGGATACAGGTTCAGACCCCAGCACCACATACACAATGAAGTGTCAGCAACAAAGGCCACATGGAAAACAGAATAAAATTCTCTTTTTCTCTCTCTCTCTCTCACTGTCCCTCTTTCTAAAAACAAAACAAAACAAAAGTCAGATAATATATGATTCACAGAAAAAAATCTGATCTTTGAGAGTATTGTATGAGGAAAATAACAGAATCCATTCTTTATAATATAATCATTCTATGAAAACAGCTTAGTTTATTATATGGGATCCTATGTTTTCTGGCCATCAACACTCTTTCTAGTCTAATCTCTTAGTATTTCTTGCTTGCTTGAACCGTGGCCACCTTGATCTGTTTCCAGGTGTTCAAATACATTATTCACTTTCTCAGCCTCCAAGGAGGTGGCTTGTGCTGCTTTGGCCTAAAATGACATTCTTTTCTTCCCTTGATCTTTGGATTCTTCATATGATTATTTCCTGTTTTACCTTCCTAATTGGGCTAGGGGAATCCTTTCTACCAGAAAACCCTTTCATACTTTGAGTGAGGTACACTTCTTTAGCATTCTGTGCTTCCCTTTATCTTAGCACATAGAACATTTTATCAAGATTGCCTTTCCGGGGGCTGGAGTGGTGGCGTGGTGGTTATGGTGCTAGCCTGGCACTCACAAGACATGATTTCGAACCCCAGCACCACGTACACAATGAAGTGTCAAAGCAGTGAAAGCCACATGAAAAACTAAATAAAATTGATTCTCTCTCTTTAAAAAAAAAAAAAAAGAATTGCTTTTTTATTTGTTTCTGTGCTTTTTGCCTAGGATGGGATCATGTCCTAAAATTGATTGAACCAATACAGATTATGTCTATAGAATATAGACTTCATCAGCATTACTTAGAATAACCCATCTCTCAGCCTGGTGACTAATGTTCTTAGCATCAAGATGGTCTCATGATGTCTAGATTGAAATTTTTTTTCTCTCTTGGAAAAGAAACATTGTGAATAGTAACAGTACAACTTATGCAAAAATGAGGACCAAGCTTTTCTTGATAAAGAATATGGGAAATCCAAGGAAATGAGGAGTGGAGGATTGGGGCATAAAACAGAATTTAGAGAAAAGAATACAGATAATTGGAAATTGACTATTATGTTTTCACTTTAGAAAGTGTAGTCTAAATCCTTGTTTTAAAAGTTAACTGTGCAGTCCAAGGGTTGGATTGTCTATGTGAATGGACTTGCATGCTCTGTAACTCATCATTTTGATGATGCAGAACTATAGTATGTAATATGAACACATTGGCTATTTAGTAATAAATTAAAGGCATGAACAAATCATAATATTTGAGATGCCAAGTAGGAGTTGCAAATATAATGTGTGCTCTTTATAGAAAAAATGGAAATTTAAATTATATGTTTAGTTTGCTTACTTGCATGATCATGTTTTGTTGCTTCTAACCAGATTGGAATCTTATAACTTATTATTTAGTTGGTTTTAAAGAAATGTTTTGGTATTTACATGATATACTCAAGGCAGCATGTAAAGAAATGAACTGTGATTAACTAGCATGGATTGGTTTTTGACCTGCTTGTTTTGTGTTTTTTTTTCCCTTCTAATATAATAACTAGGGATTAATGATCAAGTTTCATCCCCAGATAAGAGGTAAAGTGCACTTGCTCTTCCCATATTCCTTCAGAAAAGAAACCTAGCAAGATAGAACTAATCCCAGGTTAGCAATAATGAAACTGCTTAAGAGATTGTAGATTAGTAGGGCAATTTATAGTAGTAGCTAATTTATGGAAGCATATGGGCAATGCTTGGCTTTGGGGCTTTTTTTTTCCCTTTATTAAATGTGTTGGTCATAGAAAGTAGATGAAAGGAAATATAAACTTTAAGAATTGAGATTAACATTTTGAGATATTAAATGTAGATTAGTAAGAGTTGTGATTCTCAAACTTCATGGTCAATAGAGCACCTTAATGTCTGATTTAACAGAAGACTGCTAGATTCTTATGTGTTTTTGTATTCATTTTGTTTTGAATGCATGTAGTCTCTAAAAAATCATCATGTACTCTGAATAAAACCAGTAATAGTACTATGAAAATAGTTTTGCCCTCATGGACCCCATGAAGGGTTTCACAGACCAAAATTTGAGAACCCTGGAACATTTTATTATAATATGAACTCAGTTCTTTATATCCCAATTAAAATATGTGTATTCTCTCTTGACATCATTATTTAAAAAAAAAATACTGTGTGATTTTACTTGTTCTTTACTTTATTTTTCAGGTAAAGAAGGAGAATTCTGTGAACTGATTTTATTTTTAGCCTACTGCTGTCTGTCAGAAGAAATGTGGTCCACTGAATTACTAAAGGCAGCAAGATGTTTGTAAATTATCTTACAATAAACACAATAAGAAAATCATTGTGTTATATAAAAATGATTATTATAGTTTTCAAAATGAAGTGTTA
This sequence comes from Aplodontia rufa, assembly GCA_004027875.1. NCBI lineage: Eukaryota > Metazoa > Chordata > Mammalia > Rodentia > Aplodontiidae > Aplodontia > Aplodontia rufa. The sequence goes on along the minus strand of PVKS010000868.1, from coordinate 47,575 downwards.
AAACATTTAAAAATATTAACATGCTACTATTAAATGTTTTTGTAAAAGATAATTTAAGTAGCTCTTCTAATTTTACCAGCCTTAAAAAGTCTAGCGCCTTTGTAGAAGAGGGTTGCACTTCATAACCTTATTAGCCCAGGCTTCCATTCTTTTGAAGTCTTTTTCCCTTTTGCAGTCTTAAAGAACTGTCAACAAAATACTGCTAGAGGCATTTGCTGTTTCACATATATAGGGTACAGAATTCCAGGCATATAATTAATTAATTTATTTATTTATTTTGCTAGGGATCCAACCCAAAGCCTCATGCATGCTGGGCAAGTTTCTACCACTGAGCTACATACTCAGCCCAAAATAAATTTTCTAAAAAAGAAAATCGTTTGCGAACATTAAGAAAATATTTAAGTATGATATTCACATTTAAATGACCATAAAGATTACATGCCTGAGCCAGGTATGGTGGCACACACCTGTAATCCCAATGACTCAGGAGACTGAGGTTGAAGGATCACAAGTTCAAAGCCAGCCTCAACAACTTTGCAAGAAACTTATCGTGACCCTGTCTCAAAATAAAAATGTGGGCTGGGAATGTGGCTCAGTGGTTAAGCGCCTTTGGGTTCAATTCCTGGTACGGAAAGAAAAAAGATTGGATACCCAAATTGATTCCATGTACCATGTTGACCATATCAAAATCTCAGATTTTTTTTTCCTATTAGTAGTGCACTTAGCATTTTTTTACAATTACAAAATAATATGTGAATTGCAAAAAAGTAAACTATATAAAAATACAAAACCCATTCTCACTTAACAGTTGATGAATATCACTCATAACTTTTTTAAAAAATTTTTATTCAATAAACATGGTCTTACAACAGGAGGGGTTCAACATCATACAATAAACAAAAGTGTAATGACAGAACACTAGCCAATATTGTGTCAGACCATGGTTTCCCCCTTTGGGTTCCCCATGGTTCCATGTTTCACTTTACTTAAGACTCAAGTTAACTGGACGTCTTGTGGAAGTCAGAGGTTCCCCTCAGGTTAAATTCCCCCATACTACCTCCCTCTGGTCACCTTGATGACCTTCCTATTCCCTTCCCCCCTCCCTAATCCCCTCCCTACATTCCCCATGATCATGTAAGAATGCATACATGCTGAGGTAATCGTTAGGTTAGCCATCTAAAGTACTAATTCTGCTTATATTCTAGCATCCACAAATGAGAGGAAATATTTGGCCCTTGAGTCTCTGAGTTTGGGATTCTTCACTTAGCAAAATTTTTTCCATCTCCATCCACTTGGCTGCAAATGCCATAATATCATTTTCTCTAAGAGCTGAGTAGTATTCCATTGTATATATGAACCACAGTTTTTGGATCCATTCATCAAGTGAGGGGCATCTGGGTTGGTTCCATAATTTAGCTATAGTAAATTGAGCTGCTATAAACATTAATGAAGCTGTATCTCTATAGTAAGCCGATTCCAGCTCTTTTGGGAAGATACCCAGGAGTGGGATAGCTGGGTCAAAAGGCGGTTCCAGCCCTAATTTTTTGAGGAGTCTCCATCACTCATAAAAGTCATTAAGGGGCTCAGCAGTTCAAGTGCTTGCTTGGCATGTGCAAGGACCCAGGTTTGAACGCCAGCACCACATACACAACCAAGTGTCAGAAAGAAAAACCAGATGAAAAAAAAAATTGATTCTCTTCTCTCACTCTCCCTTTTTCTTTAAAAAAGTTTTTTTTTTAAAAGAGAGGCAAAGAATGAGAGAGAATCAATTTCATTTATTTTTCATGTGGCTTTCATTGCTCCTACACTTCATCGTGTACATGGTTCTGGAGTTTGGACCTGGGTCCTTGCAAGTGTCATTCGTAACTGCTGAGCCACTGCTCCAGCTCCGCTCCGTAACAGTTGTATTCTTAACAGTGAATTGAACAGAGATTAATATAAAAATCAATTAGCAAGTGCTGACTTGTAAAGAGATCAGTACTGCCTCTAACAAAAAGGTTTCCAGAAGAAACTGACTGGAACCTGATTATTTTCTAGTTTTCTGAATGTTAATGAGTCACTTTTGCATGGGTCAGTGAATGAGGTTGTGAGGACCTTGTTACACTGAGGCTTCAAACAAGTGCCAGCCACCTTTCAGGAATGTTGACGAGCAACTGGGTGTTCTGTGGGCTTTTATTCATTTTTTGCTTCTAAACAGATTGGGCTACCTCTGGTTTCTAGGACAGCAGAACGCTTCTGTGGGGGTAAACTGTCTCCGACACTGGGAGGAGATAAAGTAGGAACTGGAACCATCAATATAAGTAGGAATAATCTGTAAGTTGACCTTTGGCAAACTGTCCAGGTTCAGAAGAGGACATGGAAGTGGGGCTTTCAGGGTAACAGCCCTCAGTTTGTCTTGAGTATGATGTTAACAGTTTCTAAAGAGTCCCTTCAGTGCAGTGTCCTGGGCACTCACTGCCATCCCGAGGGTTCCCTCTCCTTTGTGTTTGGGTTCTCATTCCCTCTACACATTCCCTTAATTTTAGTTGTAGTGGTTCACATCCTCAAGGTTACGGGGGAGATTTTAGGACCTTAAATAGCCCTAAAATTTTGAGACCTGTGTCTTAAAATGTTTATCCCATTTGCACATTTAGAAGTATTTGCTTGCATGGGTAAAAATTCTAGTTTTGAAGTTGAATTTTCCTCTAAGTTTTAAAGGCATTTTGCTTTTTCTGGCCTCCTTGTTACTTCAAAAGTCTTGAAGCCATTTGCTATCTCAACTTTTAGGATACTTGTTTTTCTTCTCTGAAAGCTGTTTGGTTTTTTTTTTTTTTTGTTTGTTTGTTTGTTTTTTGGTGCTGGGGAATCAAACCCAAGTCCTGGAGCATATTAATTAAGAACACTGTCTGCCATCACGCTACACCCTCAACATCTCTATCCCCACTTCTTCTTCATCCCTGCCAAAAACTTAGATCTTTATTATTGTGAAAGTTCACAATGATCTTGGTATGGGTCCCCTTTTATACATTGTTTTAAACACTTAAAGACTTAGCTATGGAGACTCAGTCAAGAAAAAATAAAAGCCTAAGGATATTTCCCTCCTTCAATTCACTAATAATTTCCTTTTTCTCCAACTCCAGGTTTTTTGGATTTGAACCTTCTGGACTAGTCTTTTTGGATTTTTCTTTCCATATTACCTTTCTTCTACTTTGTTAAGGGGTTTTTCCCAACTTGATAATTCTGTTACATTTTTTTTCCTTGGTTTTTTTTTTTTTCCTGTACCAGGATTTAACCCAGGGGTATTTTACCACAGAGTCACATCCCCAGCAGTGTTTCCTTTTCTTTTTCTTTTTTTTTTAAAGGAGAGAGTAAGAATCAATTTTTTAAAAAAAAAAAATGTGTTTTCATCTGGCCTTTCTTCTTCCAACATTTATGTGGTGCTGGGGTTTGAACCCTGGCCCTCACGCATGCCAGGCGAGTGCTCCAACCAACAGTGAGTCACCATTCCAGCCCCCAGCCCTTTTTATTTTGTTTTTGAGATAAAATAATGTTTTCTACCAGCAAGTATGATTACAGGGGCTGGGAATGAGATCTGTGGTAGAGCACTTACCTAGCATGTGCCAGGCCCTGAGAATATAAACTGCTATGCTATTTACTGAAAACATCTAGATAGTACCTAAATTGCTATATCTTTTAATTTCAATATTCTAGAATTGAGTTTCCATTATTAGAACTGTTTTCTGTAATTTTCCCTTTAAGAACTTGTTTTTTCTCTTTCTGTTTTAACATGGAATATTTGCAGCTTTCCAAATTTTTGTTATTATTGGAAATTGTCTAAGTTAAGTTTGAAAACTGTGTGGTCACTGAGCTCCTGATGGTACCAACTGAATAAAAAGTGACACCCTCGCTGTCCTTGGGTCCATGAATCCAAAACTAAACCCTTTGCCAGTACTGGTCTCCACCCCAGTGCTCAGCTTTGCCATATTATTCTTTGCTCTTTTCATCATCCACTAAGAGAAAAGGATAAAGAATAGGGCCCTCTGTACATCTCTGCTTTCAAGAAGAAAGTTCAGTCTCAGATCTTGTGTCCTACTGTCTATAGACAATTGGATTCCATTGCACTTAAGAAAAGCAACTGCTCTCCATTTCTACTGCAGTACCTCCTACTGTAGGTTCCTGTTTCCTAGCCCTCATTGTTCCTTCTTGTAATCCTTTTATTTGAAAATAGCAGCTTTATTGAGATATAATTCACCTGCCATAAAGTTCAACCTTTTAAAGTGTACAGTTTAGTGCCTTAGCATATTCGGAGCTGGGCTCTAATTCTATACATTTTTGCAAGATGAATTGTTCTAAAAAAGCTTTTATTTATTTGAACACTGACTACCTAAGTACTATGCTATATATTGGACACTTGTCAGTGAATGAGATGAACATAGCCCCTGCCACCGGAAGTCTATGTCAAAGAACACAGAGAACAAATGAGTGTAGCTTTGGACATCCACCAAACATTAATTATATTTAAGGTATATATAGGAAATCCTGGCAGACATTGGTCATTAGACAAAGCCACATCAGTATGACTGTCAGAAAAAATGTGAGATAAAGTGTTGTCATGTCATCTTTATAAAGCCAATGATTAAAGCCACTGGGATGAGTCATGAGAAGAGCAAGCACTTAACAAGCAGGCAAAGGCATTATAGGATAGAGTAAACCTTTGATATTACTGAAGCCAGAGTTCTTTGAGAGAGAAGGAAGATACCAAGCAGACATGGAAGGAGGAAAGGAACATGCAGCTTTAGATTTGAACTGGAGGATATCAATATGCTCTTGAGACTTTAAAATATACATATTTTCAAGTTCTGTCCACTTAAAGGTCTCTAAAGCAAAAATGTCCCTGTGATAATGAAGGTCAGTTAGCACATTCATTCTAATTATTCACTAAAAAGGACCAGGGCACCTTAAGAGAGATGGGGCCCTTCCAAATCTAGGACAGGGAAAGCAAAAGGTAAGCCTAGAAAAGCAAGTGATACTAAGTAAAGAAATGCTCTCAATGAGAGACAGTGGCATGGTTAAAGAAGATGGCAGTGGTGCTGGGTGTGCTGGCTCCTACCTGTAATCCCAGGGACTCAGAAGGCTGAGGTAGGAGGACTGTTAAGTTCAGCATCTGCCTCAGCAACTTAGCAAGATGCTCTCTCAAACAAAACAAAAAATTGGGGATGTAGTCCAGTTTTAAAGTGCCCCTTTGGGGGGCTGGACAGGTCACTCAGTGGTGAAGGCAGGCATTTGCCCAGCATGCGCAAGAATGTGGGTTCGAACTCCAGCACCATGTACACAATGTAGTGTTGAAGCAAAAAAAGCCATGTGAAAAACTAAACTAAACTGATTTTTTTCTCGGGCTGGAGCAGTGGCTTGGCGTTTATAGCACTTGTCTGGCACACGCAAGTACGCGAGTTCAAACCCCAGCACCACATACCCAACGAAGTCTTGGAGAAACAAAAAGCAGATGGAAAACTAAATAAAAATTGTTTCTCTCTTTTTCTGTCTCTCTCTCTCACTGTTGCTCTCTTTAAAAAAATAAAATTGATTCTCTCTCTCATTGTCCCTCTCTTAAAAAAACAAACAAATAAAAGTTCACCTAAAAAAAAAATGCCCGTGCGTTCAATTTCTGGTACCAAATAAAACAATATAAAAATACAGTGGCTTGTAAAGGCTCCCACTGGTCAAACAGGGGACGATTTAACCATCAAAAGAATTATAATGGTAATAACAACACATGCACATTGAAAAAAAAAAGAATCCCTGATCACACAGTGATACTAGAAAGGGTGGGGAAAGTCTTCTTTAAAGAGACTCCTGATAATAATGTAGAAGAAATGATAAACACTAAGAAAAACCAACACTTTGTAACCAACCACCAGTGTAAAAATTCATGCAAAAAGAGATCAGGAATAGGTACAATAAAACCATTGGTGTCAAAGGTTGTGGAGAAGTAGGTTTTTGGATTTTTGTAGTGCTGAAGATGAAAGCCAGGGCTTTGTGTATTTTAGGCAAGTGCTCTACCACTTACATCCCCAGTCATATTTTTAAAATTCTATTTTGAGACAGGGTCTCACTAAGTTGCTCTGGTTGGCCCTGAACTTGTGATTCTCTTGCCTCAGCCTCCCAAGCAACTGTGATTACAGGTGTATGCCACCAATACCCAGTATAAGCAGGTTATTCACAGTCTCAAAGTATTACTTTACAAATTAATTTCAAAGTAAAAAAAGGAGTCTTTATGATGATGAGATCTGAGAGGCAACATTTACAAGTGATCAAACTTTATCGTAGGACAATGTGACTTCCCTGATGCGGCAGCCAACTTTCAATGCCTGATCAATGTGGGCGTACAAAGGCCAGGTGTCCATTCCTGACTCAGGACAACTCCAAAGTGCCATTTCAGCTTTAAACTTATCTGGGTGGTTGGCAGAGGCGTTTCTTGAGTGTGGGCTGTAGCCTGATGTTTCCCTATCCCAATCTACCTTTCTTCCTTCCTCAATTGGGATTGAATCTTAGGGGCGCCTACCACTGAGCCATGTCCCCAGCCCTTTTACTTTTTATTTTGAGACAGGGTCTCACTAAGTTGCTAAGGGCCTAAGTTGCCAGGGTTGGCTTTGAACTTGTGATCCTCCAGCCTCAGGCTCCAGAGCCACTGTGAACACAGGAGTGTGCCACAATGCCCAGCTCTTCCTACCCCTTTCTTGCTTCCTTACCTTCTGTTCTCATTCTTCGATTCCTGTCCTCATTCTTATTTATCCTCCTCTTCTTCCCCTCCTGCTATCCTGCTTCCTGTCCTCCTTCCTCCCCCTTTCCTAGGTGGTGACCCCAATTGCAGGCTAATCTACATCTCAATGACTGTCTCCTGGGGCGTCCTACTTGTGACAGTTTGTACTGGAGCAGCTAGAGAGGGGGAGCCCTAAGATGGGATTTTGGAGCTGGATCACCCAACCCACCTGGCTAGCTCTAAAGATTTCAGCACTGGTGGTGGATGGAGTACAGGTATCACCTGGAACAACAAAGCAGTTCCTGAACGTGAAAGTAGCTAAACCTTTTAGCAGTGGTGAACTAAAACAGTTTAACACTAAAACAAGCTGGCACACTGTATCAAAGCATCAAATATTCTAGAAATACGGTAATCACAGGATCCTAAAATTCTAAAGATCAGGTGGCAGTGTGCAATTGCTTAGTCAACTCAGGAGAATGCAATTATCATAGATTAAAAACAGGAGGTGGGCTTGTCTGAGGAATTATACAGATACTTCGCAGAACAAGGGACCCATAGGTGAGACTGATGGGCAGGCAGCTAGTGGGCTACTTGCTACTCGATCTGTACAAAGTAATTCAAGTACTGTTAATCAGGTGGCTCAGAGCAGTTAACTCCAACAGTCATGGTCCCTTATCGAATTTTGGGATCTGAGCCAGTTTTCTTTTTTCTTTTTTTTTTTTTTAAATTAGAGAGAAGGACAGAGAGAGAGAAAGAGAAACAATTTTTAGTTTTTTTTTTAATATGGCTTTCATTGTTCTGACACATTGCATACATGGTGCTAGGGATCAAACCCACATCCTAACGCATGCCAGGCAAGCACCAAAACCATCGAGCCATCACTCCAGCCCCCTCAAGGCAGTTTTCAGCCTGAAACTCTTCAATGAGAGAAGAGGAAAGAAAGTGCAACACCAAATGGATAAGGAACTGGCAGCCATTTACTCAGGTAACCATCCACTGAAGGGAGTACCCACACATTTTGCTGACTACTGAACAGAGGAATTAAGGAGATGTAGAGTCATTTGAACCCCTATTGTAATGAAGTCTTGGCTCAGGCCTAGCTCAGGATCCCCTGGGTTTATGGACCCATTCAGTGGCTAATTCTGATTCCTGAATGTGTCAGTGGAATCGATGTATAGCAATATTGGCACAATTTCCCATGGCGGTTTCTTGGCCTGTGGGGCAAGACATGGAAGTTGAAAGGCTGAGCAGATGCCTTTGGTCTTGCCCTAGATCTGTGTTAATTCTCCCACCCTCTGTCATCATATAGTCAAGGGTTTTGGACAGACTGAATGACCCACAAAACATCACCTGTCCACTACACTGCCATGATCTAATTAATCATACCAGAAAAGTAAGCAATGGTTAGTACATTAAAGGCTACAATAAAACGTGTATTAGGGAGGGTGGGAGAGAAACTACAGAAGATTCAGGGGTCTACCATGTTGGTAAGACTTTCAGAGGCCTAGTGGTCTGGGCCATTCTGGCACATCTCCTGCAAAGAAACAGCTAAGTAAAATGATTGCTTCTTGTGCCTTCCACTGTGAGGAGGGAAGCACTACACCAGGTAGGTTTCTTTGGGTTCTGGAAGCAGAATATGTCCCACCTAGGAATTCTGCTCTGAACAAACACTGATGGTATAAAAGCTTGTCAGTTTTGGGATGGGACCCTGAGCAGGAAAGGTTTCTAAAGCAAGTTCAGGCAACAGTGCAAACCATACAACTTGGTAGACTCTATGGTATTAAAGGAATCTGTAATGGGAAGTACTCCATGTACTAGCACCTTGATCTCCAATTTCCAGCCTCCAGAACTGTGAGGCATCTGTTGTTTAAGTCATCCTGTCTGGGCACTGTGTCCCCAAATTCTTTTAATATTTTCCAAGAAAACCACATTGACTGGACTGACCCCCTTTGATCCTAGAAAAAGCAGTCGTTTGTTTCAGTTAGAAATAGACACATATACCGGGCTGGAGAGGTGGCTCAGTGGTTATGGTGCTTGCCCAGCATGCACAAGTACACGGGTTCAAACCCCACCACCCACGTACACAACTAAGTATCAGAGCAACAAAAGCCATGTGAAAAACTCAATAAAAATTGATTCTCTCTCTCATTGTCCTTCTCTCTTTAAAAAAAAAAGAAAGAAAGAAAGAAACAGACACATATTCTAAGTTTGGATTTGCCCTACCTGGTGTCCCATCTCATGCTGCATCACAGATTAAGGGATCTATTTTACAACAAAGGAGATATGGGAGTAGTCAAGAGGCCATGAAATCCCCTGTTGATGTTATACTGCACCTTTCAGAAGCTGTGGGCCCAACAGTGCCATGAATGGACTTCTGTAGGCACAGCTAAAGGCACCAGCCCACAGGCAGTACCTGCGAGATAGGCAACAATCCCCCACGATGCTGTGCGCACTTTAAGTCAATGAGCTTTCTGTGGTGCTGGGATCTCTACAGGTATATGACACAAGGTTTCACCACTTACCATCTCTCCCAGTAACCTACTTGGGAATTTTTCTTATCCCTTCAACTCTGGATTCTCTAAGTTTACATATCCTATTTTCAAAAGGGACAATGCTTTTGCCAGGGGACAGAAAAGTGGTCCTGCTATAATTGTTATTTGGGTACTTTAGCCAAGAGATAGCAACAAAGACAGAAGTCACCACCCAGGCAGGATCAACTGACCCTGAACATTAGGAAAAGGCCCTATCGCTTTTACAGTATTGGGGGTAAGGAGTGCTTGGCATGCAAGGGGTGTGTCTGTACGCCTTTTGGTACTCTCTTCAACTATGAAGGTATACTGACAAGTTTAGCAGCAGCACAGTCTGAAAAGGACATGGAAACCAGGGGCTCAAAATTCTTACATGAAGGTCTGGGTCATACCACCACTGAGACCAGAAATGAGAGAAATCTAGAATGGATGGTAGAACGAAAAGGCCACAAGTATCAAATAAGGCTCCCCGGCAGAAGTAGGGGCTGTAATTCATCTCTGTCCTTCCTTTTCAACAGTTTCTCCAAGACAAGAGATTTTGAAGGAGAGATTCCTCAATTTTTTTTTTTTTTAAAGAAAGACGGACAGTGAGAGAGAGAAAGAGAGAAACATTTATTTAGTTTTTCATGTGGCCTTCGCTGCTCCTACACTTCGTTGTGTATGTGGTGCTGGGGTTTGAACTGGTGAACTAGTGCATGGCAGGCAAGCACCGTAACTGCCAAGCCACCACTCCAGCCCCTGGCTCCTCAATCTTATATCAAGAAGTGGACCTGAAGGAACACAGGGTATGTTGTGGTGAACATCATCAAGCCCTGCTCAGGATACTCAGATCTGAAGGACTTCAGCCTCCCTTGGAATTGACTCAGCAACATCCGCAACTTGGTCTCAGATTGCACACCCTTTTCCAGTGGCCCACATGCAGTAATCTATCAGCACTGAAATATTAAGGTCCAGCCTCCTAGTCCTGACTCAGGACAAAACTCTGAAGGGTCACTTGAGCTTCAGCACTCACTCTCGGACTGGCTGAGGCCTTCCCTAAAAACAGGCTGCAGACCTGCTTCCGCCCCTTCCCTCCCACAAGTAGATCCTAAGAGCACTCTAGACATACCTCCCATAGGCATATCTCCTAATCTCTGTCTGAGCTGGCTTCCTGGGTAACCGAACATGCAGCAAAGGGTCATACATACATTTACGCAGGGAACTATGCTTGTTTTGAGGAGATACATGTTAAAGTATTTCAGGGTTAAGTATCATGAAATTTGCAACTTATTTTCAAACTGTTCTAGAAAAAAGTTTTGTACAAATACAAAAATACATTGTAAATGTGGCAAAATGTTAAAAACTGGTGAATTTAGATGAAGTGTATGCCTGTGTTTATAATTTGTTTCAACTTTTCTTAAGTTTGAAATTTTCCCACCCCACCCACACAGGCAAATAAAGAGGAATTAAGGGAAAGACATTGTGAAATCCAAGGCACAATAGAATTTCAAAATTAAGAACTGTTCAATCTTATCAAATTAACTACAAAATGGTCAAGTAAGGCTAGGACTGAAAAGTGTTCCAGAGATTTGGCATCAAAAGATCCTTGATAATTTTGGTGATAGAAGTGTCAGTAGAGTTTAATGTCCACGTTATAGGCATGGTGCTACCTTGTACCTTGCTCCTTCTCTGAAGATTGTCATTTTGCTAAAATTCCATGCTTTCCGACCTGCTGGGATTTCAGGACTTAAAAATCTGAATATTGCTGGCTGCAGTGGTGAATGCCTGTAAACTCAGTGAGTCAGGAGGCTGAGGCAGGAGTATCACAATTTGAAGACAGCCTTAGCAATTTTGTGAGACACCTTCTCAAAATAAAATACAAAAGAACTGGGAATATAGCTTAGCAGCAAAGTGCTTCTGGGTTCAACTCCCAGTACTAAATAAATAAATAAAATATCCATTATGCTCAAGTTTCTGGAATAGTTCCTGTAGGTGGAATATAGAGCTACTCAAACAATTTACTGGTGAGAGCTACATAAACTCTTACTAAATACGTTGTGATACAGAAGAGCACATTTAAGAAATCACAGACCAGTCATTACAAACTGATTACTCACAGGATGAATCCAGTTTAACTATGGGATTAATTTAGCTGGCAAATTAAAACTAAACAGCATCCCAAATAGGTTGGGCCTGGTGGTGGGCACCTGTAGTAGTTCCAGCTACTTACAGGCTGAGGCTCAAGATTACTTGTGCCCAGGAGTTCGAGGCCAGCCTGGACAACACTGAAAAATCTCAATTCAAAGAAAACAACACAAATTTTTGTTCTCGATATTTAAAAATCAAGCTATTTATTACAACATCCCAATTTCCAGCATCTTGGAATGATCCAGCAATTACTCAGCTGGAGCTGGGAGAAAGCTCTGGAGGCAACTGCGTATATCATGGATTTATGGTACCGGTTTGGCCTTTGTAGGAAACCGAGTTTCCCATACCCTCAGTAGGTCACAGTGCCTGGCAATGCTCAAATCAGCAAACCACTGCCTGCCAGCGGGCCCACCTATTTTTGGATGTATGTAGAAAGGAAGCTGCTTTGGAAAAGGGTTGAGATTAGAATGAGGTGAAGGAGGGCAGAGGTTTTTGGCATGAGATTCGATTTTTAAAAAGAAGAAATATCATGCCGGCTGCAGTGGCTCATGCCTGTAACCCCAGCCACTCGGGGGGGCTGAGGCAGGAGGATTCCAAGTTCAAAGTCAGTCTCAGGAACTTAGCGAAGACCTAAGCAACTTTGTGAGACCCTGTCTCAAGACTTAAAAAATAAAAAACAAAATACAAAGGGCTGGGGGATGTGGCTCAGTGATTCAGGGCCCCTGGGTCCAATCCCTGGTACCTAATAATAATAATAATAATAAAATATCATCATCTTGTTACTGCTTTATGGAGCAGTATTAATTGGATAAGGAGGGTGCTGAACAATACACACTCTACTAAAACTACCCAACGGCAAGCAGCACTTTTATTTATTTTGTTTTGGCAGAACGAAGGGCAGATTAGGTTTGCATTTGGGGAATCACCTGAAATTCCCATGCCCCTAATTTCTAACACTTAACTCTCCAATATTAACGCTATGGATGTTAAATGTCTACCATTTCAATGTCCTATACCAGCTCCCTCGTTCGCCCCTTAAAACACTCACATTCCCTCTTCCTTCTCCGCCAGCCCCCCGAAGACCACCAGCAGCTGCGGTCCTGAGGCGCACCCTCCACCTTCTCTCCACACGTCCGCTTCCGGCCGCCTTCCAGACCCGAGAGACGATAACGAGCCCATCGCTCTGCGCCCACGGGGCGGAGCTTTCTCATCGATGCTCCCGGCACTCGTCTCGTGCTGCCTGGCCCCGGCGGCCGTCCAGCGGGAGGCGGAGCGAGTCCAAAATGGCGGCTCTCAGGCTGGCGCGCTCCGTGCTGCTGGGGCTTTGAGGTGGTCGCCGGGGGTCGGGGGGACGATTTCCCCGCCGCGGGGGCCCCAGAGAATGAATCGGGGGCTCTGCTAAGGTCAGGCGGCGGGGCTGGAGAGGAGTGGCAGCAAGGGCTGCGGTGGCGTCCACGCAGCGGGATGTGCGAGAGTTACTCCAGGTCGTTGTTGAGGGTCTCGGTGGCGCAGATTTGCCAGGCGGTGGGCTGGGACTCGGTGCAGCTCAGCGCCTGCCACCTCCTCACGGACGTGCTGCAGCGCTATCTCCAGCAGCTGGGCCGGGGCTGCCATCGGTACTCTGAACTCTGTGAGTACCGGGCTGGGTGCGGGAGGGCTGCCCCGGCGAGTCACGAGTGACACCTCAGGCTCCCGTCCCTCTCTCGGCTTCCCCGGGGTTCGCGTTCTGCAGCCGGCTCCGAGGTGAGCCACCTCCTCGGCCTCCGGCGCTCCTGGGCTTCCTCTGCCCCTGCAAACTCAAGTCATCCCTTGGGTGCGTCTTCCTCATCCGCTAACTTCCCGCCACCAGCCGGGAGCCGGTCTCGGTCTCCGCTCGCCGCTCCACACCCTCTTACCTCCCTCCGCTCTGAAATGCGCCTCGCTCTTTCTCATTGTCTCGGGTGTGCTGTGGGGAGAACCACCCCCAGAATGCCCTCCACCGCCTCTTACCTTGGTCCTTTTCCTCCTTTGCCCGCAAACTACTACAACTAGTTGTCACAGGCGCTCCGTCTACCGGCCGTTTCTTACAAGACTGGCCATTCTGGAGCTCCCAACTATACAGACTCGTTGACAGCTCTGCTAGGTTAGGGACACTGCCTCAGCTTTCTGTATCCGTTCCTTTCACGGGCAGCATCTCCACTTACGACTTACCAAGCCTGACTTTGGTAAACGACTTTGTCGTTTTCTCTGATTAGATCAAACTTGCATCTCAATTATCCATTTGCTTCCTCTATATTTCTATGTCAGTGGTTATCAAAAGTGCGGTAGAGGGATCATAGGGTGTTTAAAAGGTTCTCAAGGTAATCTGGGATACAGTATTTATGGCTTTTAAGTGAATGTCTGGAAGTATCTATAGCTGGTGGCATTTATTAATTTGGAATCATTTTGTCTATGAAGCATACATCTGAGTACATGTGTTGGAGGTAGCACTCATTTAGATTTCAGGTTATGATTATTAACTTGGTAAATTAGAGAACTAGATGAAACGTTTCATTGATTATTTTGTTCTGTTAAGATTTAAAAATTGAGACCCATAGATATGCTGTACTGCGGTGCCCAAATTTGATTCCTATTTCTTTAGTGCTGCCAAAGTAATCTTCCTGTAACACAAATCTGATATTGTCATTCTTCTTAAAAATACTTCAGTTGCACTCCATTGCTACAGGTTAAAAATCTAAAGTCTTAGTAGTTCTTTTTGTGAGCTAGCATTTTTCTTATCTTCTCTCACTCTGCCATACTAATCTGCATCCATGATGAGCCACCTGCCTTTTCCAAAACATTTTACGCTGTCCACTCCTTTTTGCATGCTGCCTCCTACAGTGTCCATCGCCCCCTGGTCCACCAATAGTACTACTTAAATTTCACAATTCACTTATCACTTGCTCTAGGGAACTCATCTGCTTTTATAATCCTGTGCGTATTCCTGCTATGTTATTTAAAATCTTGTCATGTAATTGTATGTCTCTCCTCAGGAAACAAATTGATTATATTTATATTTTGTAACCTACTATGGGACCAGAATGTAATAGGCACCCAGAAAACATTTGTTGAATAAAAATTACTGAACAGATACTCCACTATCATCATAGCTGTTTGTGGATTTTCCTTTTTGAGTTTGTAAAATCTTCACTGTTTTTTTTTAAGAGAGAAAAGGAGAGGGGAGAGAGAGAGGATCACTTTTATTTATTTTTTCATCTGGTTTTTGTTTTTCCAACACTCAGTTTTGTATGTGGTGCTGGGGTTTGAACCTGGGTCCTCATGCATGACAGGCAAGCACTCTAACCATTGAGCAACTGCTCCAACCCAAATGTTCACTTTTTGACTGCTTGATTTCACTGATACTTTTAAATTGGGAGCTGCAAACTAATGTTCATTCATTGTCTTGTGAGTATAGCACCAGCAGATACTTACTTTCCTGGCCTTTGCGTCTTTCCTTTCAGGGTCCTTGGGTATACTGTTACCATTATGGGTAGGTGCAGATTATACTTTTGCTACCAAGTTTGCTAAATAAGGACAGATGTTGTATGCTTTTAAGTACTTAAAATATCCTCTGAATACATAGTTACCTTTAGTTCCTTATAGGCAGAATCAGAATATGTGCTGGCACTTAATGTAACTAATTATTCCAAAGTTATATAAAGGATCACTGTAGCACTATAATATGAATATCATTCCTGATTATCCATTTTTTCTAGTTGGTTTTCTTAATTTTGGTGAGAATGCGAATATCCTCATTGTGGTTTGGTGACGTTTTAAAAATGTAATTTAGGCAGACATTTTTAGATTCTTTTTTTTAATACCATCCTTATTTAAAGTAAAATTCTGTAACCTTACGTTACCACTGTACATCTTATATTCTACTCTTAAAAGTCTTTTTTTCTTTTTGACAAACATTTATTGACCATCACTTGTGAACTAAGCTTTGTGTTGGTGTTGAGACATAAAATTACTAAGGCACAATCTCTAACATGTCAACACAAACCAAAGGATGGTATTTCTTCCTTTTTGTACAAAAAAAAATAAAGAAGTTCTCAAGTTTAAGCAAGAATCAGAAGTTATTAATTGAACAAATAATGACCTTTTTAAGTTTTCCTAAGATGACAGTTTCTTCAAGTATTCAGCAGCAGACGTTCCTGTGTGCATTTATTATGTGTGAAATATGAATGCAGGCATTGAAAGCAGGTGCTAAATCTTTCAAAATGACTTCAACACTAGTACTCTCAATTATTGCATGATACAGGTAGTAAATGCAAAAGGAATAGGAGAAAGGAGAGGTGTTTGTGAGCTGTGGGTTCGCAGAAAAGATGAGATTTGAGTTGAGCTATGAAATGTGGTTGTATAAAGGTAGAATTCTGGGTTGGAGAGTAGAAAAAAATAAGATTTCCAAGTGAGATTAATAAAAGTACCCACTAAATATGTAAAAATGATTCCTTCCAATATGTAAGACTCTGTAGAACCAATAAAAAGAGGGGCGGGAGTTACCCACTAAGGTGACCAGCTTGACATAAGTAATGACTTCATTTGAAGGATGTTCAGGGAAATATTCAACTGAGTGAAATCAGATTATGGAGGGACTTAAAAGCTTTATAAGATGCAGGCATGGTGGTGCATGCCTGTGATCCCAGCAGATTGTGGGGCTGAGGCAGGAAGATTGCAAGTTCAAAGCCAAATTTAGTGATTTGGTGAGGCCCTAAACAACTTGTGAGACCCTGTCTCAAGAATGGGCTGGGGGTGTGGCTCAGAGATTAAGTGTCCCTGGGTGGTTCAATCCCTGGTACCAAAAAAAAAAAAAAAGAAAGAAAGAAAAAGAAAAAAGAAAAAACTTAAGAGAAATAAAACTTGGTATAAAATATCTCATGCTCTTAATGAGGGAAATATTATGATAAAAGTGGTATTTTAAGAGAATCATACTAGAGGTAAAGAGTAGGAGAGATTCAGGTGGACAGAATTTGAAAATAGCAGTGCTCGCCTTATCTGCACTTCACTTTCTGAGGTTTTAGGTATTAGTAATTAAACATGGTCTGAAAATATTAAGTGGAATAGTCTAGAAATATTAAGTTTTAAATAACTTTTATCAGACTATATAGTTATATTTCTATGTTGCAATTAGTTCTTAATCTCTGACATAAATTAGACTATTATAAGTATGTAAGTGTAGGAAAAAATGGTATATATAGGATTCTATAGTATATGAAGTTTCAGGTATCCACTGAGGGTCTTGGGACGAATACCCCATAGATAAAAATCTGACGTCTGTGGCAAGAAGAAGGTTGGGAGAAGGGAAGCACTAGAAGTTCTTTATTGAGGCTGCATAGCATGTGGAGGAATTTAAGATGATTCTATTTTTTTTAGGCTGAGAGAGAAATAATGACTTTAGTAAGAACAGAAGAGCTGGGGTGCATGTCTGTGTTCACTAAAAATAATAAGTATTATTTATATTTTTACTTTTTATGCATCACAACAGTAACTCATGTTGTAGAAAAATTCAAAGACTGCAGGTGTTAAAAATAAGTCTCCTGGGGCAGGAGCAGTGGCTCAGTGGTTACGGCTCTTGCTTGGCATGCTGGGGGATGTGGGTTTGAACCCCAGCACCATGTACACAACCAAGTTTCAGATCAACAAAAGCCACATGATTCTCTCTTTAAAAAAAAAAAAAAAAAGTCTCCTGGTTCAACCATACCATTCCTCTGTGCTGTAGTTTCTACCCCATTGAATTGTTAACCCTTGACTATAAATCCTTCCAGACTTTTCTTTGTTCTGTGAGCTCATGCCTGTCTACTTCTTACCAAATCTGGCTGCTGCTTTTCCATTTTGCAGTATCATTTAG
Organism: Aplodontia rufa; assembly: GCA_004027875.1. NCBI lineage: Eukaryota > Metazoa > Chordata > Mammalia > Rodentia > Aplodontiidae > Aplodontia > Aplodontia rufa. Next base: position 30,315 of record PVKS010000868.1, on the reverse strand, counting down.
TGTCATATACACTGAGTTGAGGTGTTCAAGAAGATCTAAGTTTAAAAAAAAAAAGAAAGAAAAGAAAAGAAAAATCCTTTAGGGTCATTGAAAATTGAGAACTGGAATTTTCACAGGACTTTTAAAAGAAGTAGGAACCTTAAGTTCTTTAAAGATAGGCACAGGAGGGGCTTTAGAGGTGGCTCAGTGGTCAGTGCTTCCTTGGCATGCATGAAGACCCAGTTTGAACTCCAGCACCACATGTACAACGTAGTGTTAGAAAAACAGAAACCAGATGGAAAAAAATTGATTCTCTTTCTATCTCCCTCTCTATGTTACATAATATCTTTGAATTATACTTGAAAATTTGTATATAAATTACCTTTATGATCTAAGTCCTTCATTGTAATTATTCTTGGACTTTAAAAATTGGTTCAGTGGTTTAATTCAACACATATTTGTTGAATACCTGCCATGTACCAGCCATCCTTACAGTTCCAGAGATGCATCAGTGAATAACAAAGTGTAATGGGCATATACTTGGTTAACACAGCACTAGCTATTTGATGATAAAAATAATAATAGTAATATTTATTGTGCATTTACACAAAGTAAATTTATTCCATAAATTACCTTCTTTTCCTTTGTGGTTCTGAGAAACCCAGGCCTCAAACTTACTAGGCACATACTCTTCCACTGAGCTACATCTCTAGCCTTGTAAATTACTTTTTTATTTATTTTTTTAAATACCAAAGATTGAACCCAGGGCCACTTTAACACTGAATACATCCCCAGTTCAGCTTACCCAGTCTGTGGCATTATAGGCATGTGCCACTATGCCTATCTTGTAAATTACTTTTTTTGTTTTGTTTTGTTTTTTAAAGAGGGGCAGTGAACGAGAGAAAGAATCAATTCATTTAGTTTTTCATAAGGCTTTTGTTGCTCTAACACTTCATTGTGTACATGGTGCTGAGATTCAGACCCGCATCCTTGCACATGCCAGGTAAGCGCCATAACCGCTAAGCCACCACTTCAGCCCTATAAATTACTTTTGATGTTTGTTGTCTACTAGCTGATTGTTTGTATTATTGTCTATCATGTTTGATTAAATGTTAGATCATATTTAAAATTGACTTTAAAAATCACATTTTTATTATTTAAATAAGGTAATGTTCTGTTTAAAAATCTCTTAAATTCTTTCTAGTAATTGGGTTTTAAGTACTTAATATATTTGATTCTGAGCTACATATTAGTACATTTTTATTAATTTTTTTTAAAGTTCATGCAATTTTCTTAATTTGATTTGCTTTTGACTTTGTTTCAGATGGTCGGACAGACCCAATTTTGGATGATGTTGGTGAAGCTTTCCAACTCATGGGAGTTAGTTTACATGAACTAGAAGACTATATTCATAATATTGAACCTGTCACTTTCCCACATCAAATCCCTTCATTTCCTGTTAGCAAGAACAATGTACTTCAGTTTCCTCAGCCTGGAAGTAAAGATGCAGAGGAAAGAAAAGAATACATTCCTGATTACCTGCCACCCATTGTGTCTTCTCAAGAAGGTTTGTGGTTGTTTGTTCCTCACATATTAATGACTATTTTAATGGATTTTTAATCATTTTAGTGTTCTATGCTATGCAACATAAACATTCTAAAAATGCATTCAAAAATTTTTAATATTATTTATAAATTATTCTAACTTTTAAACCAAGAAACTCAGGATTTGGCATTCCCAAGCAGAGCATTGCTGTAATCAAGATTATGTCTGATGAGGCATTTTTCTTCTTTGTAAATTTTAAATGGGGAGAACAGAACGTGTCCACAGAGAGACTTTCAATAGATATATTAAAGGAGAATGAGATATTAAGTAGAGAACCGTTGAAACAAAAAGAAAAATTGGTGTAACTTTTTTCCTGTGCCCTTATTATTATTTTTCTATATTTTTCATTGATGTATTATAATTACACATAATAGTAGGATTTGTTGTTACATTATTTGTAGATGTATTCAATAGAACAATAATATAATTTGGCCAATGTCATTCCCAATGTTTCCCCTTTCCCTCTCCCCTGCCCCCTGTTCTTTTCCTCTGCTCGCTCTACTTATCTCCCTTCAATTTTCATGAAATCCCCCCACCTTTCATTTCTTTTGCCTCTCTAGCTTCTACATATGTGAGAAAACATAGAACCCTTGACTTAGTATGGCTTCTTTTTCTTGACATAATGTTCTCAAGTTCCATCCATTTTCCTGCGAATGACATAATTTCATTCTTGTACATGGCTGATTAAAACACCGTTGTGGATATATACCACATTTTCTTTATCCATTCATCCACTAATGGACACCTAGGCTGGTTCCATAGCTTTGCGTTGTGAATTATGCTGCTATAAACACGGGTATGCATGTATTACTATAGTGTGTTGGACAGTTCTTTAGGATAAATATTAGGAGAGGTGTAGCTGGGTCTTATGGTGTAAACTCCATATTGATTTCCATAGTTCTTGTACTAATTTACAATGCCAACAACAGTGTAATAGTGTTCCTTTTTCTCTACATCCTCTCTAGCATTTATTATTGTTTGTATTCTTGATGACGCCCATCTTAACTGGAGTGAGATGAAATCACATTTTTCTTTTTTTAAGACAGAGAGGGGCAGTGAGAGAGAGAAAGAGAATTTTATTTAGTTTTTCATTTGGCTTTTGTTGCTCCAGCACTTCATTGTGTATGTGGTGCTGGGGTTTGAACCTGCGTCACTGTGCCACTGCTCTAGCCCCACAATGTAGTTTTGGTTTGTATTTCCCTGATTGCTAAGAATGAAATTTTTTTCATATTATTTGTTGGCATTTGTATTTCTTCTTTGGAGAAGTGTCTGTTTATTTCATTTGCCCATTTATTAATTGGACTATTTTTTTCTTTGGTGTTAAGTTTTTTGAGTTCTTTATACATTTTTATATTAATTCTCTGTTGGAAGAGTAATAAAGATTTTCTCCCATTCTGAAGGTTTTTTCTTCACATTCTCAATTGTTTCCTTTGCTGTGCAGAAGCTCAATAACTTGATAATAACATCCCATTTATTAATTTTTGATATTATTTCCTGAGCTTTAGGGGTGCCATCGAGAAAGATTGCCTAGGTACATGTTGGAGTGTTGACACTACGTTTTCTTCTAGGAGTTGCATAATTTCTGATCCAGTTCTTAGGTCTTTGATCCATTTCAAATTGATTTTTGTGCAGGGTGAGAGATAAGGATGTAGTCCCATTTTTTTCTATGTGGATAACCAGTTTTCCCAGCACCATTTGTTGAAAGGGCTGTTTCTCCTCCAGTACATGTTGTTGGCACTTTTGTCAAGGATCAGATGACTGTATCTGCGAGGGTTCATCTCTGTGTCTTCTATTCTGTTCCATTGGTACTGTGTAGACTGTTTTTTTCTTATGGGTAGAAATGTTTATTGTTTCATCAAATAGAACTTTTGAATATAAAGTACTATATATAACTGCATAACGAATCTGTTTTTATGCTGGTATAATGCAGGTTTTGTTAGTATAGCTCTGGAGTGTAATTTGAAATCAGGTATGGTGATGCCTCCAGCATTGGTTTTTGTAGGTTAAAATATTTTGGCTATTCTGGGTCTTTTATTCTTCCAAATGAATTTTAGAACTGTTTTTTTTTTTCTAGTTCTGTGAAGACTGTCATTGGTGTTTTGTTGACTCCCCCTTATTATTAACATGAGTTGAATGCCATTGTTATATACTAGGAACAGTGAATGAGATGTGAATATCATTGGTACTATACAGACTTATCTTGTTTTTTCTGATGAGTAAAAATGTTTATTGTTTTGTTGAATAGAACATTTGAATATAAAGTGCTATATATCACTGTATAATCATCATCACCTCATTAATGTATATTCCCAGCATTCCAGCATCCTGATCTTGCTCTGAAGACAGTTTAGAATAAGTGACATTTAATACCAGCACATTGTTTTTTGAAGCTACTCATAAGGTTGTATCCCCACTTCATTTATTTATTCATTCATTTATTCATTCATTCTAGGGATTGAACCCAGGGATTGAACTACTGAACCCCTAGCCCTTTCTATTTTTTTATCTTGAAACAGGGTTTCAATATTTTTTTATTTTGAGACAGGACTTAGGGCCTCACAACGTTGAGGCTACGTTTGAACTTACAATCCTCCTGCCTCAGCTGTCCGAATCTCTGGGATTACAGGTGTGCACCACCACACCCAGCTACACCTCATTTTTTTGTCAAAAAAAAAAATGGCATAAAATCTGCAATAGTCATCTGTTAAAATATGGCAATCGTTAATCAGCCATAGTGGTCAATCCCATTACACAGTTCAGTTCTTCCTGCGTGACTTTTACATGTTGATCACTACATTCACTAAGATTCTAAAGAGATACTTAAGTAATTTGTGGTCTTCAGTTTGTATTGTAAATATATATATAAAATCTTTTTGTAAAAAAATGAAAAGTTACTATTCATTTGTTTCTATTTTTAAAATTCTAGACCCATATGTATACTTCAGGATGATGTAAAAGATGCCAGAAATAAATTTATTACTTTGTTTTGTGTCAAAACATAAAACTGACCATTTTAACAATTTTCAGGTGTACAGTTCTGTGATATTAAGTACATTCATTCTTGTTGCAGCCATTACCATCATCTGTCTTCAGAAAACTTTATGTTCCCAAATTGTCCCTCTTGAACATAAATCCCCATTCCTTACTTCTCCCAGTCTCTGCAACCATCATTCATTTTCTGACTTTATGAATGTCTACTTTATAATGCCTCTTATAAATGGAGTCCTATGGTATTTGTCATTCATTCATTCATTTACGGTACTGGGTATGAAACCCTGGAATACTCTACCACTCTACCACTGAGCTATATTCCCAGCCTTTTTTATTTTATATTTTGAATTTTGAGACAGGGTCTCACTAAGTTCCCCAGTCTGGCCTGGAACTTGGCAATCCTCCAGCCTCAGCCTCTTAAGTTGCTGGGCTTACAGGTTCATGCCACCGTGCCTTGCAGTATCTGTCTTTTTGTGTCTGACTTATTTAACTTAGCATAATGTCTTCAGGGCTCATCCGTGTTGTAGCACACGTCAGAATATAAGTATATTTCACATTTGTCTTATCTGTTCACCTGTTGATGGACATTATTTGTTTCTACATTTTGACTCTTGGGGAATAATGCTGCTGTGAGTGTTGATATACAAAAAAATTGTTCAAGTCCCTGCTTCCAATTCTTTTGTGTATATACTCAGAAGTTGAATTTCTAGATCACACAGTAATTCTATATCTAATTTTTTTGGGGGGATAGGGGTCCTGGGGATTAAACCCAGGGCATTGTGCATGCTAAGTGCATGCCCTAACATTGAAACATAACTCTACTCCTGTATGTAATTTTTAAGGAACAATCCTAGAATTTTCTACAGTAGCTACACCCTTTTATCTTCCTACTAGCAATGCCCAAAGGTTGTAGTTTCTTGCAGTTCATTTGTTACAGTCTTCTATTCCATTTAACTAGCATTTTGAAGTGTTACCTAAATATGTTTCATGGACTGGATTTAAATTTGGTATGTTTTCTTACAATCTGTGCATTCATGTTGTATCATCTGAGAAAATGAGCAGATATTGGACCTAACTTGTAGTGCTTTGTTGTAACTTACTGGATCTTGGGTTCATTGGACTGTACTGAATAGTATTGGTGGTGTGATTCATTGTGCCAAAAATGAAGCATTTACCCGTGCTTGTTAATAGCCATGGTAGATATGGAGAGAGCTTGCTATGACCTTTTGGAATATTGCCATAGTTTTCTGGTTTAAGCTCTTAGAAAGTAGATCCTTCTCAATAGCTTAGTATTTCTACTCCTCAGGTTTTTGACTGAAACCAGGAATCAGTATCAAGTTAGCTAAGATATTGCTTTGAACAAAGCGTATGATCAGCAAATGTTCTTGAACTGAGTTAGATACTGTATGCAATGTCCTGCCTGTAGAAATTTCTTGTTTCTCCTCCTATTCAGGCCTACTGATGTTGTGAACAGTAGGACTTGGAAATCTAAGCTATACCTCAGTAATCCCCAACTTCCTTTTGTAATTGCTTAAAATTCTGCTTCCCCTCTTTGAATTTATTTGTATTTATAGCCTCTGTTACTGTTACCTTTGTTGAAATCTTACTGTTTGTACTATTTATAAGTTGTTCTCTTAAAACTTCTCATTACTTAATGTTTTTATTTTGTTTCTTTTTTAAAGAGAGAGAGAATCAATTTTTATTTATTTTTTCATTTGGTTTTTGTTTCTGAACACTCAGTTGTATATGTGGTGCTGGGGTTTGAACTTAAGTCCTTGTGCATGCCAGGCAAGCGCTCTAAATGCTGAGCCATATTTTTGAGATGGAGTCTTGCTGTATTGCCCAGGCAGGTCTTGAACTCCTGGGCTCAAGTGATTCTCCCCATTCAGCCTCCAGTGCTAGAGCTATAGATGATGGCCACTATACTCAGCCTTATTTTCTTTTGTCGGCTAACACGTACGAATTATCTTTAGGAGCAGAAATATTACGGATTCATAAGATATGTATATGGTTCAGAAGGTTACAATAAGTGATAGGTTGTAAAATAAGATGCTTATCAAAACCTTTTCCCTGTTCTTGGGAGAAAAGATATAAAATGCAATCTTGTGGTTACCATTTTTTTAAATATAGTCATGCAAGTCAACTTAATAAATCATTTACAATATGAATTTTTATGGGTACAGTGTGTTAGAAAGTTCCCAGTATTCTGATCAGTGGTGCAAAGGGTGGTATGTACAGAGGTGAACGATTTTGACAATGACATGGTTCACCAAGTTCTTTATTTTCCTTTTATTTCCTTAAGAGTCACAGGCAGGCCCGTACATGGTCATAAAATATTATTAGCAAATTACTGTCATGCGACTACCTTCTTATCAATCATTCAAGTAGATGCATGTCAAAAAACATTTGAATGTTTTCTCTGTGCTTAGCACTCTGAGTACAATGGTGAGTATGTAACAATAGAGGTCTAGGGGCTGGAGCGGTTGCTCAGTGCCTGGCATATGCAAGGACACAGGTTCAAGCCCCAGCACCACATACACAACAAAGCGTCAGAGCAATGAAAGCAATGAAAAACTAAATAAAATTGTTCTCTCTTTCTCTCTCTCTCACTGGCCCTCTCTCTTAAAAGAAAGAAAGAAAGAATAGAGGCCTGAAGGAGCAGTATGCTATAGCAGGAGAAACCTGGACTTCACGGAGTCATTCACAAATGGCTCGACTTGTTATTGAGTTTGTAGTTTTACCAAGTAACTTTATTTGTCTGAACTTTATATCTATCATCTGTAATATGGTAGGCGATAAGGAGGATTAAGCAAAAAATTTTTTTCCTCTTTAAAGAGAGAGGGACAGTGAGAGAGAGAGAAAGAATCAATTTTATTTTTTAGTTTTTCATGTGGCTTTCATTGCTCAGGGACTTTGCTGTGTACGTGGTGCTGGGGTTCGAATTCACATATTCCCACATGCCGGGCAAGTGAGGTAACTACTGAGCCACTGCTTCAGCCCTAAGCAAAATATTTTATAAGACATTTATATAAAATGGGATAATGCTTAACATAAAACACTTTAACAATTGATGTTAATTCTCTTCCATTTCTCCATCCTTCCTCTCAAGGAATTTGCCTTTGAATTGAAATTGAAATACAAAATATCTTTCTCAAGGCACTTTACAATAGAAATAAATGTGAAACAGTGTTAGTATCATATGCTTAAGAGTCAAGGAACTACAAACCTAACAACTGGGCTGGTATAGATATTCAAGAAGCTGTTTGAGGGGCTGGAATGGTGGCTCAGCAGTTACTGTGCTTGCCTGGCATGCGCAAGTATGAGTTTGAACCCCAACACCATGTATACAACACAGTGTTGGAGGAACAAAAGTCACATGAAAAAACTAAATTAAAAATTGCTTCTCTCTCTCTCTCTCTCTCTCACTGTCCCTATTTCTTTAAAAAAAAAATAAAGAAAGCTGATTATCAGCAATGTGAAGAAAATAGAGTAGGAGATGATTTAGGAGAAATTCTTGCTTGCTATATCCTATTATATGTTTAGAAATGAGACCTCTGTGAAAATATTCTGTACATGAATATTTTTTGCTTGCACTGTTAAGAGTTCTGATGGCTGGTACCCAGTGTGAAGAATATTCCCTCCCCAGCTTGCCATACATATTTTCAGATTCACACTAGTACCATTTTTTTTTTTTTGCTTCCTATTTCATTGCACTGAGGAATGTCTAAAAATAGATACTACACCAAAGCCTTATTTGGTTTTTAGAGTATGGTCAGTAGACCCTGGTCCTGGTTGTTTCACAATACTTGCTTGAGACAGAAAATACAGAAATAGAAACTATGTTTTAATTATTGCAGGAAACTTAACAATCTCAATTAAACTTGGTAAAGATACAATAATGTTGCTACCTTTAAAGTGTCTATTTTAAAAAATAAAAGGATTTTTATAAATTTTTAGATTTGCAGAAAGAATGAGAAGATGGTACAATTTCTTTATATTGTGTGCTCAGAATATATAATATTGTTACTATCTTACATGAGTATAGTGTATTTGTTGTAATTAACCAATATTGATATATTATTTTTAACGAAAGTCCATATTTCATCCACTGATCTTTGGTGTTTACCTAATGCCCTTTTTTGGCGGGGAAGAGGTACCAGGAATTGAACCCAGGGGTACTCTACCACTGAGTTACATCCCCGGCAAGTTTTTATATTTTGAGATAGTGTTTCACTAAGTTGCTTTGAGCCCTGTGAAGTTGCTGAGTCTGGATTTGAACTTGCAAACCTCCTTTGTCAGCCTCAAGTCATTGGGATTACAGGTGTGTGCCACTATGCCTGGCCTAATGTCCTTTTTATGTTCCAGGATCCCAGCTGGGATATAGTTTTTTCAGACTTTCTTGATTTTGATAACCTTGACAATTTTGAAGAGTCTGGGTCAAGTATACCTATGCTGTAAAATGCTCCTATATTAGAATTTTTCTGATGTCTTCTTATAATTAGACTGGTATATGAGTATTTTGGGGAATAGTCTACAGAGGTAGAGTACCGTTTTCATCACATCATGTCAAGGACATAAGGTATTCTGTCAATATGATTTGTCTTTGCTGATGTTGACCTTGGTCACTTGGCCATGGTAGTATTCTCCACTGTGAAGTGACTCTTTCTCCCTCTTTCCATACTGTACTCTTTGGGAGAAGTCACTAAGTGCATCCACTCTTAAGGAATGGGGAGTTCTATCCCCCCCCTCTTTGAAGGTGGAATATTACATAAATTATTTGGAACTCTTGCATGGGCGTTTATCTCATTTCTGTCAGAATTTCTATTTTTAGTATGAAGCCCTTTAAAAAGTAAATATTTGGGGGCTGGAGTGGTGTTCTCAGTTGTTGTGCTGTTGCCTGACATGTATGAGAACACAGATTTGAACCCCAGCACCACGTACACAACAGTGTCAGAGCATTGAAGCCACATGAAAAACTAAATAAAATTGATTCTCTCTCTATCTCTCACTGTTCCTCTTTCTTAAAAAGAAAGAAAAAAGTTAATATTTACATATATGAGAAAAATTAAACATAATATAAGCTTATTGACAAAATATATTCCCCAAGTATGTTAATCATAAAATTAAAGGTTCTCCCACATTCTTCATGTTCTCATTTCCCAAGATTAACCCTTTTTAATAGTTGTGAATCCTTTTAGATTTTTTTTATGCGAGACCTTCAGACTCGTTAGTCTCAACACTGTCCACTTCAATTGCCTCTCACTTCTTTTATTGAATTGCTACTGCAGTCCAATTTCAGCTCCTGTCCTTTTCTTTTTTCAGGTGTTTTGTTGTTGCAGCAGACCATCCTTTCCTTCAGACAGCTCTTGCTGAGATCCTTAATTGCTATCCAGTTGGCAGATCTGAAGGATGTTTAATACCTTTTAAACTTCATCCCAGCTTATGAAGCAGACCTTTATCAGCTGTCTCAGAAGCCCCTCCGTGTGCTCTGCCCCATTCATAGCCCTCTTCCCTCCCTCCAAAAATAACCACTATCTTGACTTGGTAGAAATTACTTCTTTGCTAGAGTTTTATCAGCCAAATGTGTATCCCTAGACTCATTAATTTATTTTCTTCACCTTCTACCTTTGTTTCATATTTTTCAATTCCCTTTGCATTAGCAGGTTTCTCACTACCCCAACCCTCATTCCTTTTTTTGTCTTGTAATTTATTTGTTGTAAAACCTTAGTCATTTGACACACAAGGTTTTCCACAGTTGGATTTTACCAGTTGTATTCAATGCTAATCAGTGTGTGTATTGCAACTTGGTAGTGAAATCTGAGACTTGATCATTCTCTGGTTTTATATCTTTGGCATGATATAGGTATTGTTGCATTCATCAGGAAGTTAATAATGTCTGTTTTCAGTTTTTTAAATTTTAGCAGTATTGGTGCTCAGTATTGGGATCCCTTTATTCAGTAGGGGTTGTGAAATAGTTATATTTTATCATTTTGTTTTTACTACATTCTTTACTTGGAATGCTTTTATAAGAATATCCTTCCCCTCATCCATGATTTAGTAACTTAGTAGTATGATATTTATAGAAAAAGCAAGATAAATAACTTGGTGTCTCATTATATACCCAATGTTCAGTGAATTGGTTTCTTGTCATCCTTAGAAGTGACTGGTGTTTTAAAATGATATAATTATGAATTCATTAAGATCCTCCTGTCTCAGCTTCCTGAGTAACTGGGATTACAGATGCATGCCTCTATACTCAGCTCTTTTTATTTTTTAAATTTTAATTATTTTATATTGAACCCAGAGTCAGCAAAAAATGCATTCTACCACCGAGCTACATATCCCCAGACAAATTTTTATTTTTTAAATTGTAAATTAGTAAATTGTAGTTGCATATGTTTATGGAGTGTAAAGTGATGTTATGATTTATGAATATAATGTAGAATGATTAAATCTAATTAATTAATATATCCATCACCTCAAACACCATTTTTGTGGTAAGAATATTTGAAGTTTACTATTAGTGCTTTTGAAATTTATAAACATTACTATTAATTATATTAACCACTCTTTGCAATGTATTTCAAAGAAGAAAAAAAATATTCTTCATAATTAAGGCGCTGTATAGCTTTTGACCATCTCCTTGTTCCCTCTTTCCTCCCCCGCCCAGCTTCTGGTAGCTACCATTGTACTCTTTGCTTCCTTGAGGTTGTTTTAGATTCCACTTAGAATAGTGTTTCAAATTCATGGTGTTGTGGGTGACAGAATTTCTTTTTTAAGGCTAACTAGTTTTCCATTGTGTGAACAGACTACCTTTCTTTATCCTTTCATCTGTGGACCGACACCTACTGAGGCTGAGTGCATAGCTCGGGTGTTGTGCACATGCTGCAGTGAACAAGGGAGAGCAGACAGTTCTTTGACATACCAACGTCAGGTCTTTCAGAGTGGGACTGCTGTATTCTCTGGTAGTTCTACTTTTAATTTTTTGAGAAACCACCATACAGATTTCCAGAATACTCTGCTTGTTTACATTTCCACCAATAGTAAAAGGGATGCTTGGGATGCTTTTTATCCTTTCTCCACATCCTTGCCTGCCAGTGCTTTCTTTTTTTTTTTTTTTTTTTTTTTTTTTTTTTGGTACCAAGGATGATTGAACTCAGGGACCCTTAACCACAAAGCCACATCCCCAACCCTTTTTGCTTTTTGAGACAGAGTCTCACTAAGCTGCTGAGGCTGGCTTTGAGCTTCTGATCCTCTGCACTGTGGGGATTGCAGGTGTGTGCTACCCTACCTGGTCTATCTTCTTTTTTTGTTTTTTTTAATAACTGCCCTCACAGTTGTGAGGTGGTATCTTATCCTAGTGCTTAGTGATGTTGAGGTTTTTTCATATATCTGTAGGCCATTTGTATGTTCCTTGGAGAAATATCCATTGAAGTTATAAAGATATCTCCAATTCAAATTCAGGACTACAGGGGTTTTACCTTTCAAAAACTATCAATAAATACTTTCATCTATACAGACTTCTGGTTCTCAGGGGTAAAGAAGGTCTTAGCATTAGAATATTGTGTAATTTCTCATTTGCTTTATCCTGAGTTATACATGTAATATTGATACTGATACTCTTTTTCATGATTACTCAAACAAGGGAATTTGTTTTTGTTTTGCTTATGCTCATCCATTACCCCAATTTTCCAAAATTATTACATAGATACATGGTTAGACATATAGCTGCTTTCATCAGTTCTGTCACCTTGTTTAGGAGTTTTCTCTACTTGTGATTTATATTTTTTTTCTTTTAAATGGAGGGACAGTGAGAGAGAGAAAGAGAATCAGTTTTATTTAGTTTTTCATGTGGCTTTCATTGCCCTGACTCTTGGTTGTGTACGAGGTGCTGGGATTTGAATCCACCAATCTCTACAACTGCTGAGCCACTGCTCCAGCCTTGTGATTTATATGTCTTTTAGATCATTTTAAAGTAGAACATACATTAGTACGTTATCACTGCTATAATAAGATGCTTGAGGTTAAGTATTTTATAAAGTAGGAGGCTTATTTATTTTACAGTTTTGAAGTCTGAAAGTCCAAGATTTGGCCTCTAGTGAGGCCTTATGGTAGATGGCATTGTAGTAGGTGTGCCCGTGAGAGGGAGTGATCACATGGCCAGACAGGAATCCAGAGAGTGGACAGGGGCCAGATTTATTATTTTTGTTATAATAATAATCTAGTGTGAATTTAACCAGGGTCCCTTAAGAATTATATTAATTCCTTCTGAGAGCAGTGACCCAAATGACCTGTTTCTACCCGCTAGTCCCTACCTCTTAAAGGTTCTACCACATCCTAACATCACCAAGCTTCTAGCACATGAACCTTTTGGGGGACAAACCACATCCAACCGTGGCAGAACATTCGTGTTCATTTTGTGGGTTTTTTGTTTGTTTGTTTTTTAGAGAGAGGGCCAGTGAGAGAGAGAGAGCAAAAGAGAGAATCACTTTTATTTAGTTTTTCATGTGGCTTTCTTTGTTCCCACACTTCGTTGTGTACATGGTGCTGGGATTCGAACCTGTGAACTTGTGTATGCCAGATAAGCACTATAACTGCTGAGCCGCCATTCCAGCCCCTCATTTTGTGTTTTGAATATATTTTACTTTCATTGTCTGCAGGGATATTATGTTGGCATTTAATCTTCTTTTCCATATAGAAATTGCTGTATGGGTGAAAAAAAGGAAACTGCTGTGCTTCTTGACTTACAATGGGGTTATGTCGCAATAAAGTCATTCTAAGTTGAACGTATCATAAGTTGAAAATACATTTCACACACCTCACCTACCATCTGGTAGCAACACAGTACACTGTATTTTTTGTTTCCTCTTGTGATCCTGTGGCTGACCAGGAGCTGTATCATACCTCTTCTCAAGATAGAACAGTTCATAATTCAAAATTTGAAGTACAGTTTCCACTGAATTTGTATTGTTTTCTCACCATCGTAAAGTAAAAAAATGTAAGTTCAACCATCATTAAGTTGGAAACTGTAGTTTTTCTGAACATTTGGAAGGAAGTTCAGGCTGGTCTTTCTAACTTGCAGTGCTCCCTCTTCTGTTGCTTTTTGTGTAATGTTAACAAATGTGGTGGCTTACTTGGTAACATTTTCCTCTACTACTTTTCTTGGATCTTTTTCCTTCTTATCAGCTGTCCTAATGCCTACAGGCTACTTAAGGAAAGAAAAATTAGACTGATGTGTATATATTATTTTAAATAGTAATTTGGGCTGTTTAATGGAAACAGTGTAGGCAGCCTAGTTTTAAGTATCAGAGATTTCTAACCTGGTATGCTATAAAGAATGAGGAAAATGGAGGCTGGATCAGTAGCTCAGTGGTTACAGCGCTTGCCTGGGATGCACAAGGATGCAAGTTCAAACTCCAGCACCACATATCTAGTAAAGTGTTGGAGCAATGAAAGCCACATGAAAAACTAAATATAATTGATTCTCTCTTTCTCTCACTATCCCTCTCTCTCTTAAAAAAATAAGGAAATGAATGCATATTTTAAAGTATGGGGGATAAGATAATTTTGTTAGTAAATTCAGCTGGTAAATGAGGATAGACCTCAGGGAGGAGATGCCATTGGAAGGGAGGCTTGATAGAGCTTCTTGCAGATCTTATGGATAGGAGAACTAATAGAAAGGAGCATATTGAAGAAATATTTAACAGACAGGATTTGGGGTTAGAGGAATTGTAGAGGTGATACCAAGAAGAGCCAATGTTGGGGCTGGAGCGGTGGCTCAGCGGTTTTGGCGCTTGCCTGGCAAGCACGAGGACCCCGGTTCAAACCCCAGCACCACGTACACAACTAAGTGTTGGAGCAACTAAGGCCATGTGAAAAACTAAATAAAGTTGTTTCTCTCTCTGTCTCTCTCACTGTCCCTCTCTCTTTAAAAAAAAAAGAAGAAGAAGAAGAAGAAGAGCCAGCGTTCTAGCTGGGGAGACTGTGTGGGTGACCAAAATCTAAATATCAAGATCTAAAACAGATTGGTCAGATATGGAGTTAAAATTTACAGTGGCTTAGTGGTTAAGCACCCCTGGGTTCAATCCCCTATACTAAAAAAAAACACCAAAAACAAATTGATGGAGTTAAAATTTATAATAGAGTGTATAGCCTTCGGGGTGTGATGTAATGTTTTATTTATTTATTTTTGAAGAGAATGAAAGAATTGGTTTTATTTATTTTTTTTCATCTGGCCTTTGTTTCTCCAACACTTAGTTATATATGTGGTGTTGGGGTTTGAACCTGGGTCCTCGTGCTTGCCAGGCAAGTGCTCCAACCACTGAGCAACCTCTCCAGCTTCCGTTTTCTTTAGTTTTTTAAAACAGAAATCAGGTAGAGTTCAAAATTATCTAATGAGCTTATAACCTGAGATCCAAAGTAGACTTGGTTGCTAGTTAAGGGCAGCAGATGTACTTGGTTTACAATAGGGAGGTGATGATCTGGGTTACTTGATTAAGCGCTTCCCTTATACGAGGCACCGTACCTCATGCTGGGGACAGAGGCTCTCTCCCTCATTTTTGAGTTCATAGAACAAATATTGCTAAAAACATAAAATAAATTCTGTTCCAAAAGATTAAACAATCTTTATGTTTTTGGATTAGGGCTGTAAATTCTAGCTCTAACAACGTTTGTGCAGTGATGCCTGATATCCACAATTGTCAAATGTTCAACTACTAAAGATTTATAGCTTGGCATTTCATTGAAGTATGAGAGTTTAAAGCCATTTTTTAACTTTCTTCCAAATATGGCATATCTATTATTTCCTTTACCAAATGCTGTTTCCCTTTTTTTATAAAATGGGAATAATTATCTCTATGGAATTGTTATAATTGAATGAGATATAACTTATCTATTATTATAGGTCTTGGATAAGATCTTCAGAGGACAGCCTTAGATTTATAATTCATTCTTTAAAATCTCAGTATCAAATTTAATGGTTGACTTCCCATGTATCTTGAAAAAACAGTACAATAAACGTGCAGATCTGTAATGTTGACCCTAATTCATTCTTTCTTTCTTTTTTTTTTTTTTTTTTTGAGAGAGAGGAACAGTGGGAGAGAGGGGGGGGGGGAGAGAGAGAGAGAGAGAAAGAGAATCAGTTTTATTTAGTTTTTCATGTGGCTTTCGTTGCTCTAACGCTTTGTTGTGTACGTGGTGCTGGGGTTCCAACTTGCGTCCCTGTACATGCGAGGCAAGAGCCGAAATCGCTGAGCCTCCCCTCCAGCCCTGATTATAATTCTTTCTGAGCTGGGGGTTCTGACATGCTGTGTAAAGTGCTATTGCACATAGTAGGACTTGGCTTGTGACTCCTTATGGGATTTTTCCGCATTCTGTCTGGGAACATTCTGCTTTTACGTTTCTTGCGAAAAGTGTACTTCCACTGGTACGGGGCACAATATAATCCCATCTGGGAAAAGGGATCAGCTTTGACAGAATGTGTAAGTTGTATTAGCCAAATATTTACAGATTATCTTTTCAGTTCTATATTTACCTTCCTTTTTTTTTGATGATATAATTGAATTTTATTGATCTTTTTTTTAACTTTCTCCCAGATATAGTATATCTATCATTTGATTTACCAAAGGCTATTAACCCTAACCCTTCATTTGTAAAATGGGAATAATTACCTCCATGGAGAGGTAATTATTTTTTTGAAAGAAAATTTTTTTCAAAGATGTTTTTGAACTCTCAGAAGCAGTTAAGATTTTTTTAAAATTGTAAATAATACTTAAATGTAGTTATGTACATCTCACTTTGCCACAGGGGCAAAAGTAAAGCTTCTCTCTTTCCCTAACCCTGCCACCTTTCTCTCCTCTCCCTCCCTCCCTCCTTCTCCTTCACACCTCTTTTACTGTGAACACTGTGACAGTTATGTTGCAGTGTTAATGTTTGGTATTTTGTGCTTATTAACAGTGCCATGTGCACAATTAACTGACATGAATTGATCCTCGGTTTTCTTACATAGTCAGATTTGGTTTCGATTTATAATTATGTAGTCAGAATGTAATGTTTAAATACATTCCTCTGTTGTTGGTAATATTTTATTATCATGTACTTTATTCATGGTGGAGACTTAAAATTCTGAAGTATAAATAAGGAAATTGATTTATTTTTTATATGAAAAGAGATTATAATTCAGTAGGTGGCACTCTTTCCTTTCTTGTTAAGTGTTAATGAGTATCCACTTAAATGCCAAAGAATATTTTAGATTTTTGAGGAAAAGCATACAACTTAAATCATTCTTGACTTGTTTTATAAAGGGCAGTAACAATTTTGTCCTTAATTTGGCTTCTGTGGAACTTCCTTAGAATGATTACATAGGCGTATGCTTGATAATTATTTATATGCCTTGAGGAAACTTTTTTGTGTATAACAGAATTCCTTTCAGCAAAGACCTTATATCATCCTTTTTGAAACTCAAGATTTCTTTTCAAAATTTGAAATTATTATCCATTATTGTCTACATTTCTTCCATGTTTTGACTTTTCAACATCATTGGAAGTTACTTTAGATATGAACACAGTTCCCCCATTCTAACACAGGGGTGCTCAACCACTGAGTGGCATCCCCAGCTCTTTTCATTTTTATTTTTGGACAGGCTCTTGCTAAGTTGCTTAGGGCCTCACTGAGTTGCTGAGTCTGGCTTTGAACTTGTGACCTGCCTCAGCCTCCCGAGCTGCTGAGATTACAGACATTTGCCACCATGCCTGGTTGCTTTCCTTATTTTTTGTATGCTTATCTCTTTTTCCAGTATGAAAAGAATATTTAGCTAATCAAACTAATTAATACAACTTGGAGTTTTATTCTTTTTATTTATTGTTTATGTTTTTAAAAAAAAACTTGTTATGGTGTTTCCTTGTTCCTATGTATCTTTATTTTCTGTTTTTTAAAGAATGTATGATAATTTACTAAACTATTTTCTTATTATTAAACATTTTATTATTTTAAAGTAGTATAGCATCATATCATATCAAATATCCATGTGCATATTTTTCTTATTATTTCCTTCTGATAAATTCCCGGGAGTTTTTAGGTCAGAGGTATAAACACATTTATGTTTTTTGACACATATTACATATTGCTTTCCAAAAGAATTGTATCAGTTTACAGTGCCATAACGAATGTGTAATTATACTGGTATCCTAGAAGTCCCACCAGAATTTAATTTCAAAGAATATTTTTTTTACAAGCTTAGATAAAACATTTTGGGGGGATCACTTTTATTTTAAATTTTGTACTTGAAATGTGGAAACTACAAAAAATATCTCCCATTGGAATGTAACCTTTGATATAGTCCTCTGAGTCTTTGAATTTGTATATGTGTATGTGCATGGGTATGCTCACTGCTTATTTTAGCATAACTTAATTATAGTATATGATTTTTATGTGCTGTATTTTTCATTTGATTAACTAACCTGCTATATGCTAGCCAATGACTAATTTCTTTCTGCTGGACAGTGTTAGGCTTAGGGGTAAACAAGAAATGTATCATATCAAATGGACTGAAATGATCTGGTTTGGGTGTTCTGTTAGTTATGATAGGGTGTGCAGAAGCTAGGATACATTTGGGATGTTGGCGTTATGAAATTATGTAAATTTGTTAGATATTTTTATCTGAAATGCTTGCTTAGTGAATCTGTATGTACCTATAACAGTGGGCTGATAATTTTGTTTTCTTTTTGAGATGTGGGGGTCTATGTTGTCCAGGCTGATCTCAAACCCTTGGGCTCAAATAATCCTCCTGCTTCAGCCTCCCTGGTAGCTGGGATTACTGGTGTGCACCATTGAACCTGGCTAGCTGTTTAGCTATATACAAGGTGAAGATTTAGATGAAGAGCTTGTTATGTCATTTCAAATGGCTGTATGGTAGGCCATCCCTGAGCATCTTATATTTAGACCTCCTCTTATTTTTATTCATGTACCAATACAAATAAGTATTTTTATTCACATAGCTCTCTCATTATTGCAAATTACTTTTATGATTAATTTAAAAAGTTTGAATACTGAATTTAAAAGTATGAAGGTTTAAAAAGTAATTTTTTTTTTTTAAAGAGAGAGGGACAGTGAGAGAGACAGAGAAAGAGAGAAACAACTTTATTTAGTTTTTCACATGGCCTTAGTTGTTCCAACACTCAGCTGTGTACGTAGTGCTGGGGTTTGAACCCGGGTCCTCGTGCCTGCCAGGCAAGCGCCGAAACCGCTGAGCCACAGCTCCAGCCCCTTAAAAAGTAATTTTGATAAATGCCTTTTTAAAGTATTTTATTTATTTATGTTACCATTGGTAATATGAAATACCTATTTTATTTCATCTTTACACTTAGTGTTTATAATTTAACAGATGTTAAATTTGCATTTTTTTACTTTTAGTTCTTTTGCCACTAACGTCTAACATAATTTGAGAAAAAGTGTTTTTAACTCTTCATGCACTGTTAGGATCCATTGGCTCCATTTTTTTTTCTTTTGAGCAGTTTTGATTAGTTGAAAGGATTAGCTTTATGTGATTTTTATTCTTCCTTGGCAGCTATCAAAAGAATAAAGAGATGTTTACTCTTTAAAAAACTGAATAAAAATGCCAGGTGCAGTGGCTCATGCCTATAATCCCAGTGGCTCTGGAGGTAAAGGCAGGAGGATCCCAAGTTCAGCAACTTAGCAAGGCTTTCAGTAACTTAGTAAAATCCTGTCTCAAAATAAAAAATAACTAAATAGGGCTTGACTTTTAGCTCTGTAGCAGAGCACTTGCCTAGCATGTGTGAGGCATTGGGTTCAGTCCTTAGCACTGCATAAAAATAAATAAATGAAATAAAGATATTCTGTTTATCTACAACAAAAAATAAAATTTTTAAAAAATAAATAAAAAGGGTTGGGGACGTAGCTTAGTGATTAAGTGCCCCTGGGTCTTGTCTTTACCACATATGTACTGGACCTTTGTATAAACCTAAGATATTACAGGTTGGGGAGAACATATTTTCCTAAATCTTGAAATATTTTGCTATTTTATCATCATAGGAATTTTTTTTCTTATTCCTCAGTTAGTCCCAGTTATGCTTAAAAAACTAAAATGGCTAGAAATTGGGGAATGGTTAAATTGCCTAGAGAAGAATGATCCAGTAGTGAAATAAATTGTCATCCTTCATTTTTATTATTGTGGGATGCAGGATATTTTAATTCAGGATTGTATTAAAAAGGACTGGAACACTATGTTTCTAGTCTTCTTTTAGTTATCATTTGAATACAGATGAAAATTTAGCATTTTTAATTTTCCACTTGTAGTGGAAAAGAGAAAAATTGACATGCCTCACAGTCATTAAAAAAGTAAAAATAAATGCAAAGAGATAGCATCTCTGACTTTTGATGATGATGATGGGGAAGAAGAAAAAATTGATCTTATAAATGAAATTGTAGATTCTGAGTCTTCAGGTGACAACATCCTAAATGATTTTTTTTTAAATTTAAGAACTAATATTTCTTAAATCAAACAGGAAGAAACAGTCTTTCAGTAGTCATTCACCAGGAAAGGTTTTATCATGCAGCAATAATAAGTTTTATACTAACATTTACTTGATATAAAGGGTTTGGTATATTTAAATTAATATTAAAGTTTCCAATAAAATATTTTCACCACTTATTTATACATACATAATATAAACATTTTATTCATAAAATTAGTTTGAAATATAAAGATTTCATTGGACTCATTTGTTAAATGGTAATGGCTGTCCTTCCTGATATACTGAATGTTAAAATAAAAAAAATTGTCAGCTCTAATAGCATTATTACATTTTAACACCTTGCTTGAACGTACAACCCTAATTGTGGCTGACAGACACAATTGGGAATAGTTAGAAGGAAATAGTAGTTCTGGACCAATCAGCTGTGGAATGAAAAACTCAGGAAGTCCTAGTGCTGTGGTAAAGGAGAAAAAACTCATTTTTCATTTCCTTTCATGTACACTGTGTTCAGATTAACTTTAAAGGAGAGTGAGAGGTAGGTCAGAAGATTTTGTCTACAATTGAGTAATACCTGTGTGTGGAACCCATCTCAGCAGGCATCCAGTCATCAGCTAACAACGTTTTCCAGTTCCCTTGACAGCTGCCAGATATCCTATTGCAAATTAAATATGGAACAGGGATGGACTTAGTTTTGCATTTAAAGGATTTCTTAAGGTTCAACTTCAAATGAAGTTGTTAGTGCATTCATTTTTATTAAAGCTGGCTTTGTTAAGAAGGAAAGCATACCCAGAACTGTTTTTGTGGTATTAAGAAAAGTGCTTTGGGAAAGTAAAGTTAATGGCATAAAATTTTATTCATTTACATATGGCATAAAATTTTATTCCTTTACATATGTATGTGGTACATGCCATAACTCTACTTGTAAACCCTGCAGACTTGTCAAGCCTTTGAGAGTGGCATCTAATCTGTTGTGGCAGTGCAGCCTACTAGTAAATACATGTTTAAAGTTCAACAAATGTTGCATGTTTTTACAGATGTTTCATTGCAAGGTTTTTTTAAGAATTTCTTTTTCAACTTTTTCTTCCTGAGTTTTGGTAACAAAAGGAAATAATATGTGGTGAATTTAATTCATATCTTGAGGGACCAGAGGCTAAATTCTGGATTTGATGAACCTAACTACAACAACAGCAATACTGTGTATCCCTTGCTTAGGTGCTACATGGTGATCTAAGGGTGTTACACATATTAATTCATTTACTCCTCATAATAATCATATGTAAGTACTGCTGTTATTATTTTTATTTTATACATGAACAAATGGAGTTCAGAGGTATTGATAGATTGAGATATGGTCTCCCTGCATTGCCCTGGCTGGTCTCAAACTCTTGCTGAGACTATAGGCACAGACCACTTTTAGGTTTTAGTAACTCAGGGATCCAGGATTTGAATCTAGGTAGTCTAACTCCAAAGAATTTTGTTTTAATTATTGAGGTATTTTTGTACATAGAGTCTATTGCAATAAGTGATATCCTATTAACAAGGCATTATCCTGAAGGTTAAAAGATCCATAAAGGAAATTTGGTGTACATTATGCCACTTGTTTAATCGCATAGGTAGGTCTTAGATTTTTTTTTTTTTTAAAGAGAGAGGTAGAGTGAGAGAGAAAGAGAGAATCAACTTTATTTAATTTTTTTCATTGCTCCAACACTTAGTTGTATACATGGTGCTGGGGTTTGAACCCGGGTCCTTGCGCATGCCAAGCAAGCACGATACCACTAAGCCATTCCTCTAGCCCCAGGTCTTGGATTTTTGAAAAGACTTAGGGTTATTACACAGAATTTGTGTAGGCTGAATTTTAAAAACCCACAAATACATATATAATATACAATATAATGTATACAGCAGTTCTGCTTCATAAAGTATAATTCCACTCAGTATTGCTTAGTTCGTGGCTTTTTGCTGTTACGTATGTTATATGTAATAATCTATCTTGCCAATTAGCATACCAAAACTTAACAAGTTTTGGAGGTTTATGTAATCTTTGGTGTATAAAAATGGGGGGAAGGATGTTATATATTAGAAATGTTTGATATCCATTGAGTGACAAATTCCAGGCTTTCCTTCAAGTGTGGATCCACTTCTCCTGATGAAGTCTCTCACTCTGGGCCAGGGTAAATTGCTCAGCCAACAACAATAGAAGCTAGTGGTATTTTCTGTTTTCAGTGATATGCCTGTAGATTAAATCTTTACTACGTTTTAATTAAGAAGCAAATTGGACCATTACTTCTCTTTTCATTGATCTCTCCTGATGGAGAAAGTGCTGCACTCATTTTATTCTGAATTGATAGAGCAATTCATGCTGTCAGTTTGGGGAAGTCATATGTAATAGGCAAAATCCATATCATATGTAAAGTTAAATACTAATGCTATGTAAAATGTCAGCCTTATAATACATATTCTAGTAGTGAAGAGAGACAGAGATAGGTTTAGGGTTTTAGATTTATTTTCTAATTCCCCGAAATTTCTAAGTTAGTTTTAGAGTTCTGTATGGTCTTATGGTAGTTTGTACATATTTATATTGTGATATTCTATGGTAAGGATATGTTTTGAACTTGTCCCAAAAAGTTTCATGTGTTGGAAGTTGGTCCCCAGTGTGGTGATGTGGGAGATGGCGAGACTTTCAGAGATGGGGCCTAGTGGGAGGTCCTTAGGTCATTAAGGTCAGTGCCCTCAGAAAGGATCAAGGTACCTCTCCTGGGACCCCTGAGCTCTTGGGAGAGTGAGTTAGTTGTTAGGAGTGAGCCTGGCTACTGAATTGCTCTCTGGCTTCCTGCTTCAAGATGTAATCTCTTCCTCCCGCACATGCTCCCACCATTATAACACCAGATGCCACTAAGGAGCTCACTACAACCTGAACCAATGCTCCTACCTCTACCTTCCATTGAATTTTGGACTTTGAACCTCTAGGATTGTGAGCTAAATAAACTCCTTTTCTTTATAAAGTTAGCCTGTCTCAATTATTTCATTATAATAGCAAAAAAATGATGCCTATTACTTGTTTATTCGGTCCATTTAGCACAGATTCATTTTTTTCTGGTTGTATGGGCCAAGCACTGTTGTGAACTCAGATGATACATATATGTAAACAAGACAGACAAAAACCTCTTGTGTTTACACTTTACTGGGTGGAACAGACAGGAAATAATAAACATAACAAGTAAATCATATAGTGTTTTTGGAGGGGCAAAAACATAGAGCATTATAAGGGGAAATGAAAGTGCTAGGATGTGGGGAAGAAAGATGGCATTAAATATATGGTGGTCAGGGAAATATTGTGAAAGGGACATTTGAGCAGACTTAAGAGGTGAGTAGGATGCCTAGGGAAAGAGCACTTGAAGCAGGGAGGCATCAAGTGCAAGGCCATAAGAGGGCACAGGGCTGGGGAGTTTGCGGAACTGCCTGGGGGTAAGTGTGATTGGAGCAGGATGGTGGTGAAGGCAGTGTTAGGAGAGGGGTCAGGGGATCCTCACTGGAGGCGTGGGGTTGGAGTTTGACTTTTACTGTCAGTAAGATGAATTGAAGCATTTTAATATTTCAAAACATTTTTTAAAGAGAAGGACAATGAGAGAGAGAGAGACAGAATCAAATTTTTAATTGAGTTTTTCACATGGCTTTCATTGCTCTGACACTTAGTTGTTTACGTGGGTGCTAGGGTTTGAACCCATGTACTCGTGCATGCCAGGGCAGGCACTGTAACTGCCGAGCCACTGCTCTAGCCTCTCAAAACATTTTTTTATTATAGAAAAAGTTGAACACACACAGTAAATGGACTAGAATAACTTCCATGTGTCCATCACCCAGCTTCAGCAATATCCACTCATGGTTGGTCCTACTTCATCTAGATTCTCATTTACTTCTCCTCTCTTCATATTATCTTGAAGAAAATCTCCAGCATCATATTATTTCACTATAATGTTCATGTATGTATCTAAAAGATAAGAACTATTTTTTACATGATTGCAATAGTATTATCACACTCTTAAATTAATAATTCTTTAATATTAATTTTCAAATTTTTAATTTTCTCAGAAATATCATAACTGTTTGTTGTTTTATTTTTTGCTGTTGATTTGAATGAGGATCCAAATAGCCCCACACATTGGGAGTAGTTGATTTTTTTTCTTTCTCTCCCTCTCATTGAACAATTTTCACAGTAATGAGTTGGTTTCCTAGCTTCTTCCAGTAGTGACCAAGTATTTGTGTATGTTTTTCTGAAGTATCATTATGAACCAGTGATTTAAACAAATTTGATAGGTGTCAGTACAGTTACTCCCATCCATTGATATTCAGATTGTCCCATTTTTAGCATCCAGTGGTATGCTGGAACTAGCTCAGATCCACTGTGTGAGCCAACTGCTACATATTGTTAAACGTGTAAGAAGTTTGTGGGCCAGTTGTGAAATACAGCCTTTGTTAAAAACTAAATCATATAAACTTATAATGAAATAAATTATATTAAAAACATGTATTTAAACCCATCACTTCCTAGTTAGTTATTCTTGTAGCTGAGTTTATCATACTGCATGGTGGAAATATGGCATGATTATGTGCTACTGAACCTTCATCCCACCCAACACTACATTCAGGAACATTGCATTGGTGGTTTGAAATTGGCCATTAAGGAAGTGTTTCTTTATATCACAGAAGTCAAAACATGCTACAAATCCTGGCTTGACTTATTGTTTTGTTGATTGTCTACATTTAAGAAAGGATGTTGAAAATGTGCATTAAATTTCAAAATTTATAGTGTTTTTACATGCTTCATTGTAAATAGTACCAAAAATGAGGAAATTTCCAGTATTCTAAAACTGTTACATGATTAAGCAAAGACGCCACTTATATCATTGACAAGTGAAATTCTGACATAGAGCTTCCCTTATTTGCTGTGGAGTACACCAGAGGTCAGCAAACTGTGCCTGGCTGGCAGCTTGAATCTGTAAATAAAATTTCATTGAACACAGCTATGTACATTTATCTACATGTATCTACAGCTGCTTTGGCAGCAACGAATAGATATGACAGAGACTATATATCTCACAAGCCTAACATGTTTAGTCAGGCTCTTTACATTTGCTGTCCTCTGGTCTAAACTGACATTCATGTAAGAACTACATTTAATAGTTACAAACGTAGGCAACTGATATGTAAGTTTAGCAAATATCAGTGAAAACATTTTATAAGAATCAGTTGGTTTTTTGGAAGTTACCATAAGTAATCCTGTGTTTTTATTATTTTTAAGTGTGCTTTATATACCCTTTATGTCTAAAAAACTTAAAACATACACACGAACACTCCCCCAGTCTGAAAGCAGTTGTTAAGCATGTAACAGTACACTACTCTATCTAGTTGAACTGTCTCTACTAAATGGACCCAGCAATGGATTTCATTACTGCAATGACTCTATCCTTTGAATGAGGGATATG
Source organism: Aplodontia rufa (assembly GCA_004027875.1). Classification (NCBI taxonomy): domain Eukaryota; kingdom Metazoa; phylum Chordata; class Mammalia; order Rodentia; family Aplodontiidae; genus Aplodontia; species Aplodontia rufa. The sequence continues at coordinate 4,766 of PVKS010000868.1, read as the reverse complement.
GAAATTAAAAAAGAAGCACGAACCATCAGGATTATAGGGAAAATGCATCTGAGGCTTATCATAAGTAGTTAGTACCACGTAGAAATTCTTATCAGCATATTTAGAAACATTCATAGAGTTTTTATTTTAAGTTTGTCATTGATTTCTTAAATAATGGCCCCTAAATTGCCTATAGAAAATAATTGAAGGGAAACATGTGCCCCCACAAAAAATTCCTTTGTGCCCACAATTATGCCAGACACAACAAGATACAGAAATTTGGGGCTGGAGTGGTGACTCAGAAGATAGGCGCTTGCCTGGCATGCGCAGGAACACAGGTTCAAACCCTAGCACCATGTACATGACGAAGTGTTGGAGCAACAAAAGCTACATGAAAAACTAAATAAAATTGATTCTCTCTCTCATTCTCTCTCACTGTTTCTCTCTCTCCCTAAAAAAATGCAAAAATTTAATATTTGTTGAATTCTCATGTCTGTAACAAAACCACTATCACAACTGACGTAAATGCTGGGTGATATTTTCTTTTATGTTGATAAAGAATACAAAAAACAAAACGACACTCATTTGTGAATGATGAGTGACTTTTTCACTGAGTTGGATATTAGTGTGTAATACTAGAATACTTTCTCAGTTTTTTTGCCCTATTCACAATGGAATGGCTACAGACATGGCACACTTAAATTTAATCTGCATTTTCAACATTTTCTTCATACCCTTCTTACATCTTGATAATCAATATAACAGTAAGACATTCTGTGTTTTGTAGCACTTGTTGATTTCCATGTAAATACTCTTATCATGGCACACCGCAAGTCCCCAGCGGGATGCCGTTGAATGTGGTATAGAGGAGAATGGAGACTTATACTGGTATATAGTGTTTCCATCATACAAGAAGTGAATATCTGCAAGAATAACATTCTTAAGGGTGGTGAATTTTAGCCGGATGCCGTAGTGTACACTTACAATCCAGGTGACTCAAGAGAAGGATCACAATTTCAAAGCCAGCTTCAGCAACTTAGCAAGACCCTGTCTCAGAATAAAAAATAAAAAGGGTTGGGGGTGTGGCTCAGTGGTTATGCAACCCTGGTTTCATTCCTGGTACCAAAAAAAGAGTGATGAATTTTTAAGTATATTTTTGGTATAATTGAATTGTGATTTTATATAGTTTAAATTTTTTTTTTTTTTTAAAGAAAGAGAGGGATAGCGAGAGAGAGAAAGAATCAATTTTATTTAGTTTTTCATGGACTTTCGTTGCTCGGACACTTCACTATGTACATGGTGCTGGGGTTTGAACCCGCATGTTGGCGCATGCAAGGCAAGCACCTTAACTGCTGAGCCACTGCTCCAGCCCTATAGTTTAAATTTAAATCATATGATTTATTTATTTTTTAATTTTTTATTGAGGAGTTGAGTTATTGTACAGTCATTAGTGCATATAAAGTAACAATATGATATGCAAATGCTCTTTTTTTAAGAGAGAAGGATACTGTGTGAGAGAGAGACAGAATCAATTTTTATTGAGTTTTTCACATGGCTTTCATTGCTCTGACACTTAGTTGTGTAGGTGGGTGCTGGGGTTTGAACCCAGGTACTCACACATGCCGGGCAAGCGCTCCAGCCCATGCATGTGCTCTTAAACCAGAAGTACCCCCAGATCCCTCCCTGTTCTCCCTTCTTTTCCCTTCCCCTACCTACCCCTACCCCCTCTTTCCCAATACATATCTATGAATGCCCTAGATTATGGGTTGCTGTGCCTTTGCTGGGTCTAATACATGAGATTGACTGACTTTCACACAGGCCTGGGTTTCGCTCCAGCCTCCACAAATGAAGGAAAACATTCAACCCTTGATTCTCTGGGTTTGGCTAACTTTGTTCAGCATGATTTCTTCCATTACCATCCATTTAGCTTCAAAGGCTGCAATTTCATTGTTTCTAATTGCTGAGTGGTATGTATATACCACAATTTTGGATGCATTCATTATGATTTGATTTTGATTTTAATTTTGAACCATAACCTCCTGTAGCACACCATTGGGTAGATCTCACTTTTATAATAGATATGAATCTGAAAAAGTTGATAATACTCAAATTTGTAAAAACAGAATTTAAAGTGAAGACAAAATCCTGTCTACTTAGAGGAGACTTGCCCTGACTTCTTTGTGAGGTGACGGGTCCTTTCCATAAAGCAGTGCTTTCCTAGTTTCAGAATAGATTTTTGGAGGAACATTTATTCATAAAGTTAAGAGCACAAAATTAAGGAATTATGTTGAAATTTTTTATCTCTTGGAGGAAAATAGATAGTACTCTGTATTTAAAACACTGTGATAATGATATTGTGGTTCTATCACAAAAGTACTTTGGGGACTGTAAATCCCCTAGCTAATGTTCTGAATTTTTTAAAAAATTTACTTCTTAATGGATTAAAAAGCACTTCTTTTTGTTTGAATAACAGAACAAAGTAAGCACACATTTCTGAGGTATATAATTTTGTGGTCATGTTGGTACCTAAAATTAACGAATGTGTTGGAAGAAGAAGGAAAAAACAACAATCAGCTGAATTAAAATGCAGTCTCTGAAGCAAGCCATGTACACTTATTTTTGAAACTTTGTCTTTCCTATCACAGGTACATCGTTTGTATCCCATTAGCAAATTAGAGTGGTTTCTTACCACTGCCCCCACAGACAGTTTGTCCTGGAGCAAGTTCTCTGGAATTGGAGGAGGAGTTGGCAGGGTGCCTGTAGAATAGCAATGGGTATTCCCAGAGAGTGAGAGTTGGTGCCGGCAAGTCTTCAAAACGTTCAGGTAGACACTGGATAGTGTATTATTTGGTGGACTGTCGCAGAACTCTACTCAGATTTGTTCTGAAGTTTTAAAAGGCATTTTGATTTTATGTTGCTTGAATTCTTCATCCTATTTGTGAGTTATTTCATGAAAGGGTAATTGTATTTGATTTGAGGGAAATAATGACTTTTTTCTTTCACACGGATATAAATATCTAAGAAAAGCTCTTAGCTTTCTCTTAGCTTTTCTAGGTGCTTATTTACCTCAGAATCTTAAGTGATGTTTTTGTTAAGGTCAAGAAAGAAAAAGATGGGAGAAAATAAGAGAAGCTATAGAACTACTATGAGCTTTCTATATTCATCAGGGGAAAACTGATTTTCAGCTATATCACACCCCAGGGTTCTTTTCAACATTTTTGAAATTTTTTTTTGTTATCAACCTTAGGGATTTCTCAGAAACTTTATCTGTCAGTTGAATTACTCTGGGGAGGTAGGAGCAGGGAAGAGTGAAATTTGAGGGTTTATGTGGTTGACAGATTACAAATAAGTTTGAATGACTTCCATAACATTAACATTTGAGCTCTTTTTTTTATTATTAAGGATAGGGACATGAAATCATTATTTTGCCTTATATCTGTTAGTAAAAGAACTACTTTTTCAAAATAGTGATTGGTCTGGTAGTTAGAAGTCCCTGGGTTTTCTCAAATTTTGTTGTTGTTGTTGTGCTTAACCACTGAATCACTTCTTTGTTTTTTTTTTCTTTCTTTCTTTCTTTCTTTCAAGAGAGAGGGATAGTGAGAGAGATAGAGAATCAATTTATTTAGTTTTTCATGTGATTTCTGTTGTTCAGATGCATCATTGCGTATGTGGTGCTGGGATTCGAACCTGTGTCTTCGCACATGCCAGGCAAGCACTGTAACCACTGAGCCACCGCTCTAGTCCTCATTTTTTATTTTTTATTTTGAGATAGGGTCTCCGTTAGTTGCTCAGGGCCTTGCTAAGTTCTTAAAGTTGGATTTGAACTCATGATCCTTTTGCCTCAGCCTCCCAAGCTTCTGGGATTACAGTCATGCACCAACTACCATATCTACCTTTCCAGGAATTTTGATAGAATAATAAAATCTCCCTCTTTATTCTAAAGCTCTACTGGTTTATAAATTACCCCAAAGTGAATGATATTACAAGTGATTTCCAGTAATTTTATATCATATGGATTTGGATTCTGGCTCTCTTTTGTTGTATTTTATATTTAGTTTTTCTTTCTGGCATTTGATGTTTTGGAACCTCTTGGATGACATAATTGCTGATGTCACTGAAGCTACAGGTATCACTGGCAGGGCTTATTTGTTCTTGAATCTGCTTGATTTTTCACTAGTTCTGTTCCTGACTGATTAATTAGACTACTCCAGCCTTTCTTATTCCACTGCACTGGGAGGCAGAAAAATCTCAAATTGATTCCTAAGGTCCTGCTTGTGTCATGGTAAGCAGTATCTTAATTAAATGTGGTCTTCTTTATTTTTACTCTCAGTGTATTAGGGTTGTTGTGACTTTATTTACACACTACAACAACATCATAGAGCAGTGCATAAAACATGACTTAGTGTTCAGGACATTTCAACAACTGGAGCAATTGATTGTTTTAATGTCAACATCGTCGTCATCATCACCTTCAGATCCACTGGTACATTATAGGTTTTCTTTTTGTGTGAGGTATGTGTGTGTTTTGTTTCTGATTTTTGATCATCTAAGAATCCACTTTACTTATAGATGAGAAAAATGAAAAAGTGTTGATAGATTATGCTCTTGGCTCTGCTCCTTATCTGAACCCAGTTCTTTTCAAAGAGGGAGTGAGGTAGAAAACCAAGAACCTTCAGGTAGGAAACAGATGAGAAATAGATTTTGCTCTTTCTTCCACATAATTAAAGTAAGTTGCTCTTATTGATATTATAAAGAAATAATTCTACCTTTTCCCTTCTTTATATTTT